>BQNB010104481.1:0-23810 GCA_026074375.1 Tanacetum coccineum | reverse complement strand
ATGCACATAAAGACTAAAGCTAATGATGACATTATATTATCAAGTAAACATGTAAAATCCGAGTTCTTAAGAGAGTCTTCCCTAATTATAGAACCATAAGACCCTCACTAGGTTTTCATTAATGTGCGTAGATCGCCCCATTCATCACAAAAGTGATTGAGTAGGTCTTATGGCCGGATAGGTAAACACAATCAGACTAAATATGTAAAAGATCTAGTTTCCAAAAATAAAAATTTTAGTTACTATAAATACAATCAAGATCTTTTATATATAGAGTGTGATCTTTATAAAAGGAAACAAATATGTTAAATTAACAATTTAATTTTATTCCCTTTTTATCATTCTTAAGTTTTCAAGATCTAGATCTACAAATTTTATTTAATTATGGCAAGGATTTGCATAATCTTTACCATATTTGCAAGAAGACGTTAAATAAAATATTAAGCGCAGCAGATCAAGCATATGAATTAAATCTAGGCGTGAACATGCAAGACATGATATAATTCAAAAGTGTAACCGTAATGCCAAAACGAGTTGGCTCGTGATGCCACTGTTAGGATTTAACATTCTAGGTAACCAGTTTAGCTACGAGTAAGCAGCGGATTGGATCTAGTTAAGGCACATAGAATTAACACTTAATAAAGTAAATAATTATAACAAAGTAAATATTTACTTACCTCTTTGTTCATTGAATTAAATCAATAAACTTATGCCGGATCTTGATCTTGAAACGAGTGATTAAATTACCACCTCTACGGTTGCTCTCACAACACGTCGAACAAGTACGCAACAATGCTAGTCGTAACTTCATGAGCTCCAAACACCAAGTGTATGCTTTAATTACTTGAACCGAAAATCAAACAACTCTTGTATCTAGAATCAAAAACCCAATTCGAATATCTAAGCAATATTACGTCTGAATAGTTTCTAATGAGGAAGAATAACTCTCAAATAAGGACTATTATTGTTTTGGTTTTACTTCCTGTGTACGAATAAAACAAAAGCCGAATGAGAACAAAAGAAAAGGAGTAAAGCAATAACTTTTATGGTAGTTAATGCGTCGATAGATTTTTGTTTGTGATTTTCTAATCGAATCAATTACGAGGAGAGGAGAAGGTATTTATATAGCCATCAAACCCTAGTTTAAGATAAACTAGGATACCCTCATAATCATTATCACAATACAACACTTATTCCTTAACTTCAAAATTGATCTCAGAACCCCCTTCTAGTAGCTATATGGGTCGGCCATTAAGTGATACCCACAAGGTTTGGGTTTTGTCAATTTTAGTCCATTCGGTTCATATTTAAATAGTCGTTGAGTTAGTTATAAAATATAACAGTAACTAACGGTTATTTAAATTATCAACGTGAAGCATATTAAATCCTTAATAATAAATAAATATATATTAAGTATTTAATAAACGTACTCTTCGTGCCTTACGTGTGTGCCCCCAATAGGCTCACATATTCGTAACGTATACGTGCTAGCCAACTACCATAACCCAACAACTTTGTCGTCATATATTTTGGGTACTGCTCCATATAGATTGTTTCAAGATACAACCGGTTTACTTGCCTCTTCGATGGTGTTTAGATTCATTACAAAAAAGTAGCGAGATAAATGAAGTATCAATGGATAAGACAACGATAAACCAAGACGACATTCTCTTGGACAACTTGTTAGATCAAGAAGATGATATTGGTTGTCCTCCGAAATCAATCCCAAAAGGTCGTCCAAGAAGACATCGCGTTAAGGGTGGAAACGAAGTATCGAGTAAATTGAAAAATAGATGTTCTTTATGCAAACAACAAGGACATACAAGACCAAAGTGTCCATGGAAGAAAAATATTGTTGTCATCCAAAATAAAGCCACCGAATGTAACAAGCGAAGAAGAGATGTTTGCCACACAATGTGAGGCTAAATCTAGTGTTTCATTTGAAGCATTAGATGATTTTGTTCTAGTTATCTGATAGACGTTTATGTTTTGTTTTAGGGTTCCCTTTGTTTTATCATTATGAATCCAAAACTGAATAAATATTTACTACGTTATGATTCATAAATGTCTTTGCTGGTTTGGAATGTTAAGATACCAGTGTGACAATGGGTACGTGAATTGACTTGAGTTTTGCATGTTCTTGAATTTTATAAACGTAGGAATTGAAATATTTGAAATTAATGGTAGCATATTTTAAAGTTAATAAATGATAAATAGTGAGAAAACATAGGACTAAAAAATGTATCAGTGGAATAAATTTAGACTGTCTTTTTTACTTTTGTGAGAATAAGTGGAAAATTTGTTGCTATGAACAACCCTTAGGACTGCCATATATATATATATACAATACATAAATATTTATTCTGAATTATCATGCTATATGCGTGGGACTCTTAAGTCTCATAAATAGCTACCAATATAAGTTTGTATGTTTTTTCATGCACACAATACCAACAATTATTTGCTACTAAACGCGCATAATCTCTAGAACATGATATTAATAATTAAATTCGAACAAGATCAACATAAAAAACCATGCAATTAAACAAAGTGAAATCCTACGTGCAAAAAGTCCATACAAAATTTAATTGATATTAAGACATAATGAAAAATTTAAGGATAATCATTTATAAAATGTACTCGTATCAAACTAACCACTTTTATACTTGTGTGTAGTCAGGTTACTTTTGTTCTATTGTGTCTACTCAATTTTAAAACTATCTTTTGTATGTATCTTTGAATTCACAGTACATCGTTACACATTTCATAATACATTTGTAGACTGTAATGATACATACAAAAGATGGATTTAAAAGTTGAATACACAGAACAAAAGAAGTTGAGTACATACAAAAGAACAAAGTGGTTAGTTATATAGATTTGAAATGTATTATCCTAAAAAATTATCTAAAAAGTCACGTGTGAACATGTAATATAATTATATATGTATTTAAGATTTAATATAAATTTATAGAAAAATCTTAGACATTACAAAATCATGAATTTATGAATGTCACAGTAAATTCTGAGCAAAGTTATTGAAAGATTATTACTTGTTATACTATCTGTAAAAACTCCGTGCGTGTACGAGTTAAAACTAATATATAAAAATGATGCAGACTTTATAAAAAAAATTATGAAGCCATAAATATCATATCAATCATAACTAATTACCCATTAAACATAAGCCATTTACATTAGTTGCCACAATTTTTTAGGGCGGAGATCCCCCGCTCCTTAATAATTTTGTCATTGATGACACCCCTTCTTAATAAAGATAAAAAGTGCATAATATTTATTGTTTTGAAGTGTATTATTAGGGGTTAACATTATTGTCTATACAAATATTCATGTACTCATACGGACAGAACGTGGATTGATTAAGAGAATCTATTTAAAGTGTTAGATGATGCTACTATCGGATATTAACGACGGATGATCTATGTCATGGTGGTATATAGGGTTGAAGGAGGATATTGTTTGAGGAACTAAGGGGTTAAGATGTCAACATTGCAAAGTTTTGTGACTTTAGGGAGTTACCAACTTTGGGTGTTGCCAGCTTCTGGTCTGACTTCCAGAGTGGCTGGAAGAAGAGTATCAAATGTTACTAACTTCGAGGTTTCCTTATGGGAACATAGTAAAATGATCAAACCGTTAGCCTCGCCATGGGGACCTATCATTGACCAAGCTCTGACGTAAGAATAAGTAATGAGTTGGAGAATAAGAGATGAGTGAGAGGGAGTGTAGTAAAGGCTCACATTCCATCTTTACTAAGTGAACTGGTTGAGGGGTATTTATAATACTCTTTGGCTCCCCCTTTTACCTGGCCGTTCGTGGCTCATGCTTGTTCTACAGGTAATAAGCTTGCCTTGACGATCTAGTCGAAGTCATAGGACCGGACGAGGTGTTCTTGGTTTCATGCTTCTTGGCGCTTGCTTTCGGATCCACTGACTAGTAGGTTGTTCCTTCTAGAATGCTAATGCATTCAAAACTGACCAAGTTCCATCTAAGGCCCGTGTCTTCGAAGAATTGTTTCAGCATCCGAAAGACCAATTTTGTTATGGATGGATCCAATCTGGGACCGTACCATCGACACATCTTAAGTTATAAAACTTAACATAGATTAGACTATAAAAGAGGAAAAACTGAAAAGGAAAAAAATAGAAAAATGTACAAATATGATAAAGCTATTCTGAAATGTTTATTTGGGGTAAGTTATAAAGTTTAACAAAACAAAATATTAAAAGACAGGAAATACAAAATATAGAATAATAAAAAACTGTCTAATCTTATTAGTATGGTCATAATGAAAATTTATATTAGTTTAACTCTTTAATACACTAAGAAATCTTGCAATCTTATATATTAAAAGATTATGCCCTCTTATTTAATGTGCAGTATTAAAGTGTTGTAACCCTAGCTATGAACACTGTACAATCTCGTGTGAATAAATGGCATAATAGACATGCTTAATATAATAAGTATTTGACGTAAAGGTATGAAAAATGTTTGGAGTTTCTTGCCATGAATGTGAGTCTTAATAAGTTATAAGAGATATATTATTTCTAACTTAAATAAATAATACTAATAAGTATTTGAATGTGAAGGTATATGTGAAAATGAAACGATGATTTCACAGTTACATCCTTTTATCTTTCATCAGTTACAAGTTACAACATAAAAACATTCATACAATGCCATTATATAAGGAATTTTAGTTGGAATAGTTGAGATATATGTTAATATGTTTCTTTGTTGTTTCACACATATTTTTTCTCAATTGCAATAAGCTAATAATTTTATTCATGTGACTTATACTAAACATTGGACAAATTTATTTCTTTTTCATAGAGGAAGCATTTTAGAAGAAGCAAGAGTGGAGTGCCCATCTTCTCTTAATTGTAAATCTTTAGTATAGATTGTATTTTTTGGAAAGAATATTTTAAATCGTCATTCTTTTTTCATAGTTGGCGATGTACATATGTCAGTGACACTTTAAAACGTATAGTGCTTATGTTATCTTAATCGTAAGTCTCATAATTTGATTCTACATGAGTTCATTTGTTTTTTAAAGAAGATGTCTAAACATATTTTATTTTGAAACATCAATATCAAACTTTATTTGCGTTTGAAACTCTAAAAAAGAGTTACCATCTTCATCTTCCTTTTAAAATTTTAATGATGAAGTATAATCGTTTCATTTACTTATAACCGACAACATTTATTAGCTTTTAAACTTAGGCATACCAATGAGTATTTAATAGAGACTATTCATGTAGTTGTGAAGGTTAAATTTTGTGAGTATAAATACTTTACTTTCACTACTTTCGCAAACCACACGTGACAAGGCCAACATCGAAAGATCATGTTGGTCAATGAATGGATGAAAAAGGACTAGTAAAAGAAAGCATTTATAGTGCGACCCCATAAATGATCAATTGGAGGAAGGATTTCTTTGAATATGTTGTTTTTAATAAGCTTATTGACTATGGCTTAATGACATCTTCTTGGAGTGTGATAAGCTGGGGTGCCTAATCTCTTTTAGTGAGGGACCTTGAAAATGCATGCGTTATGAAAATGCGTGTTGTGCTTAAAATCTTTTAGTGACTTCTTCTTAGTTTGACATGATTTCAAGTGATTTTAACTCTTTATATGGGTAACCTTTCAAGTGAAATATTTTATAGAAGATGTTAGGGCTAGGGTTGGAGGTTCGTTTAAGGGATTTATGAAGAAATGTTGCTAGGATTATGTTTGAAGTTTGCAGATTAATAGTTTCTTGGCAGCCATCATCATTTCCTTCGGCGGCATTTGTGGCGTAGGCTTACAAATCTTTTTGCACATCTGTTTTTATGGTTGTCTATGAACGAAGAAAGCAACTAAAAACGGTCTCTTAAATTTAGCATGTATATGTTTTACTTTGCTTGATTGTTTATCATTTCTGTGACCTAAAGAAATAATATATTTATCAGTCAATATTCTTTCCATGACGCTTTAGCTTAGCAAAGTGTTTATTTTGATTGGATGATTTGTCTATCTATTATGTTAAGAAAGTATTTTAAGTGGGTTGTGTCAAAAAGCATACCTAAAGCCACTTCAAAGTTACTTTATTTGTTCTTGCAAATAATTATAGCAATTTAGTTTATGTCCTAGATTCAAAAGCTTCTAACTTAGTTCATGCCATAAATTTTGTTAATAAATTAACAGCTTAAACATATGTATAAATCCCTTTGAGGACATTTCAAATATTCTTGATAAGTTTTGTTAAATAAAATCGACATTGCAAGAAACCCAATTGTTTCTTTCATTATAACTTTTGATAAATAAAATAATTAATTTAACATTAACAATTGTATATTAAATATAAGGGATATAGCCTTAATACCAAAAATCACCTTAACCTCAACGAAATCAAATATCAATTTTTTATCGAAAGACGAAGTCGGTGCAATGCACGGGTCTAAATGGCTTGTCATAAATAAGATACGGTAAAAATTTACATTTATTGATAATTAAAATATAGTTACTGATATCATCAAATAACGTCACATTATTAGCATCATTTATCCCATCTATATTGCTCGCTTTATATTATTTTATGTAAGATTTGATATTTAATTGCTTATCTTTATGAATTTCAGTTATTATCGAGCAATTGGCAAAAAGAGCGTATTTGGGAGCATAAATGAAGAAGTTCGAGAAAGTCTACTATATCTGAAAAATACGACGTATCATTCTAGACAAATACTCCGAATCTCAAGACTTAGACGAATTCAATACCATTGCATGACTTTGAAGAATACGTCGTATCTATATCAGCAAATACGTCGTATGTGAAACTTTGGTCAACACTCAAGACAAACACGTTTACTCTGAATACGCCATATCCAGAAGCTTCTATACGCTGTATTGAGTGGCGGTTTAAAATTCTTCCAGAATTTTATAATCGTGAAGCCCACAGTCTAATACGGCGTATCGACATGATTTCAGAGCCTATATAAAGAAAACATAGCATTCGGTTTTTAGATATGCAATAGAATCTTTTAACCACCAAGTACGATTCTCAAACGATTTTAGAAGCCAAGAAGGCCCTGCAAGTGCATCAATTCAATAGGAAAACTCTTGTAATCATTACACTCCGCTATACACGTTCGGTTAGCGTAACATTATCTTTACTTTAATCATTCGTCTATGATAGTGTGTATTGTTACAATGACTATGGGCTAATACTTATAGGTATTAGCCATAGGTATAGGTATTAGCCATGTTTATGATAATTTGATGTTTTGATTTGTTTATGTCGATTGTTTACTCTTTCGTTACATGTTAATTATGTATATCACTTCATACCCGTTTATCGCTTGATTATGTTTTCATCTATCATTCAACTGGATCTAGGATTACAAATAAAGGGCTGTAACTAATTGTTATTTGGGCTATAGACTATAGTCTGGGATAGATACTACATACATCTGGATCAATAGGATTACAAATAAAATCATGGTTCGACCTTTTGGGTAGTGAATGGTAGACTAAGGTATCTTAGGATTACAAATAACATTATGTTTCCTTTGGGTAGTTCAGTGGATTGTAGACAACCAGTATATAGATAATCATTAAGCAATAAGTTTGTTAAGCCTTGATGAGCTAGGTTTTATTATTGATACCAATATTGTCACCTAGATAGATTATAATTAACGGTGTAAGCTTTATGCGGGTTTAGGTTAATTGTGACAGGATTAACCGTAATATAAACCTAGAGTTTAGGGAGAAGTACCACCTAGCTTAGGAATGATTTAAACACCAACGCATGTAGTACAATCATTGCACGAATAAACAATTCATACATCTTATTTAATTAAACTTGGTTAATATGTTTTCCTTACATAATTGCTCGACCTCTTCTTTATCGTTTGTTTATCTGCTTGTGTTTGTTAATTGTCTTATCTAGTTTAGATTAAACCAAAACTTGTGCCAGTCTCTCGGGCAGAAACCCCCCTATTTACGTTAGTTTAGGTTTTGTTGGGATTAAAAGGCTTCTTAGTGCTGTTGAAGTTAATGCTGCTAGTTATGATTGTTACTACTGCTGGTTCAAGTTACAACTGCTGGTTGGAGTTACTACTGCTGCTCAAGATTGAAGAAAAAGTTCTAAGTCATTACTACTGCTAGTGTAATATTAGTACTGCCAGTACAAAATGTTACTACTGCTAGAAGAGTTTCTGCTGTTATACTTAGTTAGTACTGTTAGTCTGTTTTAGTACTGCTAAAGAGATATGTATGAGATATATTAGGAAAAGATATGTATGAGTAGAAAACGCGTTGTAAGCCCATTAGGGTTCCTTGGTGTATAAAAGGAGACCCTAGGGCATGTAGTTTAGATATCTCACATCTCTCATTCATATACATATTTTGATATATAGCTTCAAGGTTGTAAACCCTAGTACTACACAGAGTACTCGTATTATTGATAATAATAATATTGGAGCTTTTCAGTAATATCATTGTTCATACAGTTTACTGTTTCATTAATATTCTTCTAAGTATTAAAGAGTAGATTCCGCATACTCTTTAGTATTCACAAAGTTTCTACCATAGTTGTTTTGGATTTATCCAAAGTAACTTAACCTTTACAAGCTAAGGAATCGATCTTAAGTTGGGATCAACAAGTGGTATCAGAGCTTGTGTTCTGAAACTTTGATCTAGAAGAAACTAACAAGAAGAACCCTTTATTCACAAGGAAGAGATGGATCTAGAAACTGCTCAAACCACTACTACTGCAAAGTTGCCCATTCTCAAACAGGGTGAATATGATATGTGGAGGCTAAGGATTGAGCAATACTTTCAAGTACAAGACTATGCTCTATGGGATGTCATAGAGAATGGAAACTCATTCAAACCAGTACCTCAAACAACAACAAATGCTGATGGTTCCTCAACTTCACTAATACCAGGTCCTGTCACTACTGAAGAAAAGGTTCAAAAGAAGAATGATGTGAAGGCAAGAAGTATGTTACTGATGGCACTTCCTAATGAACATCTAATGACATTTAATCAGTACAAGGATGCTAAGACTTTGTTTGCTGCTATACAAACAAGATTTGGTGGTAATGAAGCCACAAAGAAGACTCAGAAGACTCTTCTAAAGCAAATGTATGAGAACTTTAGTGCTCCAAGCATAGAGTCTCTTGACTTTATTTTCAACAGGCTTCAGAAGATTGTAATTCAGCTGGTTATCTTGGGTGAAAATATTTCACAAGAAGATCTTAATTTGAATTTTTTGATAAGTCTGCCTTCTGAGTGGAATACTCATGTTGTGGTCTGGAGGAATAAACCTGATCTAGACACAATGAGCTTTGATGATCTCTGCAACAATTTCAAGATTGTTGAACAAGAAGTTAAAAGAACTGCAAGCCCAAGCTCAAGCTTAAGTTCTCAGAATATGGCTTTTGTGTCATCCCCTAGCAGTACTAATGAAGTTAATACTGCTTATGGAGTTAGTACTGCTAACACTCAAGTTAGCCCTGCTAGCACTCAAGTTAGCACTGTTAGTACTCAAGTTAGTACTGCTAACTTAAGTGATGCCATTGTTTATACATTTTTGGCTAGTCAACCAAACGGGTCTCAACTTGTATATGAGGACATTGAACAAATCCATGAAGACAACTTAGAAGAAATGGATTTGAAGTGGCAGTTAGCATTGCTGAGCATGAGGACAAGAAGGTTTTTCCAGAAAACTAGTAGAAAGATCACTATCAATAGGAGTGACATAGTTGGATATGACAAGTCCAAGGTGAAGTGTTTCAACTGTCATAATATGGGACACTTTGCAAGGGAATGTAGAGGACCTAGGAACCAAGATAGTAGGAACAAGAATCAAGACATCTCTAGAAGGACTGTAAATGTGGAAGAAACTTCTTCCAAAGCCATGGTGGCTATTGATGGAGCTGGTTTTGACTGGAGCTATATGGCAGATGATGAAGTCCCTACAAACATGGCTCTTATGGCTTTTTCAGACTCTGATGTACATAATGACAAAACTTGTTCAAAAACCTGTCTAAAAAGCTTTAAAACTCTTAAAACTCAACTTGATGATTTAAGAATAGAGTTTAACAAATCTGAGTTCAATTTAAATACTTGTAAAAGAGGGTTAACATCTGTAGAAGAGCAACTTGTCTTTTACAAAAAAATGAGGTTATTTTTTGTGAGCAACTTGCGGTTCTTAAAAGAGATATCTTATATAAAGACTCAGAAATTAGTATGCTTAGAAGTGAGTTAGAAAAGCTTAAGCAAGAAAAAGAAAGCAATCAACTTAAAATTAAAATTTTTAATAATGTTTCTAAGAGTCTAGACAAATTAATAGAGAGTCAGATAACTGATAAAAGTAGAAAAGGTGCGGGGTTTGTAAGCTATAATGTTGTTTCACTTCCCAATACAGGTTTATTTTCACCCCTAAATCTTGATTTGTCCTACTCTGGTCTAGAGGAGTTTCAACAGCCTGAGTTTGAAGGCTATGGACCTAAGCCTAGTAAGAGTGTTAGTGAAGATATTTCTAATGAGGTTAGGGAATATCCTATTGGTGAAGATTACCTAATCCTATTCTTTAGCTTATTCGATTTAGGGAGTGGGCAATCACAAGTGTCGCGGTCATGGATTTGGGCGTGCTTTTGTGGTTCTGTCGCCTTTTCTGGAATATTGGTATCAATAGAGATTAAAAAGAATGATCAACCCTTAAGCCTTTTCATATTCACCCAGTTTACCTTTTTAGACAGATAACTCCTTAGCTTTAGTGGTGGAGATGTGTATCCTTGCCAAGCTTATGATAGAATACTTGTCACGACCGAGCAATTGAGCGAACTACTAAGTGATTACTACATAGATTAGTTGAGTGATTTGAGTGATTTCGTTTCTTATTTCGTAAGGTGTTTGGTTGTGCGCTAGTTATTGAATAATAATGCTTAAAGGAAAAATCCTAGACATTCGTTTGGGATACATTTTCATAAGATAAATCTAAAGTCTACTTGAGGACAAGTAAGATTCAAGTGGAGGGATATTTGATAACATCAAATAACGTCACATTATTGGCATCATTTATCCCATCTATATTGCTCGTTTTATATTATTTATATAAGATTTGATACTTAATTGCTTATCTTTATGAATTTCAGTTATTATCGAGCAATTGGCAAAGAGAGGGTGTTTTGGAGTATAAATGAAGAAGTTCGAGAAAGTCTACTATATCTGAAAAATACGACGTATCATTCTAGATAAATACTCTGTATCTCAAGACATAGACGAATTCAAGACCATTGCCCGACTTTCAAGAATACGTCGTATCTAGACATTAGCAGATACACCGTATGTGAAACTTTGGTCAACACTCAAGACAAACGCGTTTACTCTAAATACGCCGTATCCAGAAGCTTCTATACGCCGTATTTAGTAGCGGTTGAAGATTATTTCAGAATATTATAATCGTGGAGCCCACGCTGAAGACCACCAATACGTCGTATTGGACTCCTCCAATACGGCGTATCAACCTAATTTCAGAGCCTATATAAAGAAAACCTAACATTCGGCTTTTAGATATGCAATAGAAGCTTTTAACCACCAAGTTTGATTCTCAGACGATTTTAGAAGCCAAGAAGGTCCTGCAAGTGCATCAATTCAATAGGAAAACTGTTGTAATCATTACACCCTGCTATACGTGTTTGGTTAGCGCAACATTATCTTTACTTTAATTATTCTTCTATGATACTATGTATTGTTTCAATGACTATGGGCTAATACCTATAGGTAGTAGTCATGTTTATGATAATTTGATGTTTTGATTTGTTTATGTCGATTGTTTACTCTTTCGTTGCATGTTAATTATGTTTATCACTTCATACCCGTTTATCGCTTGATTATGTTTTCATCTATCATTCAACTGGATCTAGGATTACAAATAAAGCGATGTAACTAATCATTATTTGGGCTGTAGACTTGAGTTTGGGACAGATACCACAGACAATTTATCTATATGTCTGGATCAATAAGATTACAAATAAAAACCTGGTTCGACCTTTTGGTTAAGTGAATGGTAGACTAAGGTATCTTGGCATTATAAATAAAATTATGTTTCCTTTGGGTAGTTCAGTGGATTGTAGACTACAAGTATATAGATAACCATTAAGCAATAAGTTGGTAAAGCCTTGATGAGCTTGGTTTTAATATTGATACCAATATTGTCACCTAGATTGATTATAATTAACGGTGTAAACTTTATGCGGGTTTAGGTTAATTGTGACAGAATAAACCGTAATATAAACCTAGAGTTTAGGGAGAAGTACCACCTAGCTTAGGAATGATTTAAACACCAACGAATGTAGTACAATCATTGGACGAATAAACAATTAATACATCTTATTTAATTAAACGTGGTTAATACGTTTTTCTTACATAAGTGCTCGACCGCTTCTTTATCGTTGTTTTATTTGCTTGTGTGTGTTAATTGTCTTATCTAGTTTAGATTAAACCAAAACTCGTGCCAGTCTCTCAGGCTAAAAACCCCCCTTTGTGTTAGTTTAGGTTTAATTAAGACTAACATAGATAACTAAAATACTGGCAGATTAAGTTTTAACGCTCACTCTTAGTGATCGACACCCTACTTACCAACGAACCTACAATCGATCGGGTACACTGCCCGTTATTGTTAGTTAATAGGTAAAGTCGGCAAAATATAAATAGTAAAACTTGATAATATAATTACCTATACTAAACGACACATCAATTACATTCTCTCAACTGTAATAATATTATTTTGAGGTGATCAAATCATTTGGTGATTACGAAGATAACTTGCTGATAGCTTGCTAATGTCGTAAGAAAGGATCATGTTGAATTCGAGATGACAAACTCGATATCTTTTTACAAAAATCACCTATTTTATATCAAGAGCATTGATTGGGATGCTTAACCGGTGTGCCTAATTATATGCCTAAGCATACGTGTCATCATTCTGTTGGGATAGCAGAAAGGCCCGCTTCTTTACGAACTAATAACTTATTGCCACATTTATTAGGCACATAATTACTCACATATTTTAGGCATCCCAATCATTTTCCCTATATCAAATATGAGTGACATTTTTGTATCTTCTTATGGTGGTCTTTATGTTCAAGCATCATCATATTATTACATGAATCAACAGATTCCCTGTTATTCAGTCAAAGAAAAGTGATACTTCCTTATCAAACACCACTTATAGAGCTCGGTGAGTTAGATTATTCGTTCGTTATGGCTATTTTGGGTACCAATTGCGATGTCATAGGGTACCGGCCGTGGCGCCATTGGTACCCTCGCCGGTTGAATCACATTGTGTTTTTGGTTATTTTTTCAAATTTTGAATAATAGGAGCGCGATATAACGGCCATAGTTTTAAAAAATCCCATTTTTACTTATAAATAAACACTTTTATCAAACACATTACATATAATCAACCCAAATAAAAAAAACTACACTTTCACACAAGGTTGTCAAAATCGCGATCCTAATCGTAGGATCCTACGATCCCACACACAAAAAACGATCAGGATCGTAACAAGATCGTAATTCAAGTAGGATCGTAGGATCGGATCGGATCATAGGATCGTAGAATGAAATTATTTTGGACTTTTGGTCATTTATGCTAAGGTTTATAAATTTTCATTAAGAGCGTTTCATATTTCTTTTCTATATAGAATTGTTTAACGATTGAAACATGAAGTAGGTACACGTATGTAGTATCTTTTTTGTATCCAAATTATTCATTTATCGATTGAAACATGAATGAACTTTGTGCAAGTATGTATTACAATATATCTAACGTTCTACTACCATGATACTTGAACATAGAACTTTTTCTTTTATCATCCATTTAGATTTGTTTATCATATAAGAGGAAATTTAAGAATTTTATATATACCCAATAAAACTTGAAAAATTAAATATTTCTCTAAAACACAAGTTATCAATGCATGATGTACAACGTTACTAAAGAATGTTTTGATAAAATATGTATATAGTGAAGTGTTTTTGGGATATATGTAAATTCCCATCATATAGAATATTATATAAAAACATATAGAAATATAAAAAAATAATCTTATACAAAAATATATATGTTTTCATAGGATCTTACGATCCCGATTCGATCTTACGATTACGATTGCAAAGCCAAAAGTGATCCTAGGTAAGATCCCGATCCTGACAACCTTGCTAGTTTCACATACATTTCACATATCTCTGTCATATTTCATACAATGTCCGCTTCCATGGATCCATTTAACGATGAAGTAAGGACTCAACAGTTGTATCGTTTATACGAATTGAACGAACAATATTTATCATTTGTTAACGATGAAGACGAATGAAGTAGTTCACATACTTGGACGTACATACTCAGTGACTATGAAGGCGCATTACAACGACTCTTGGATGACTATTTTAGTGACACTAAAAAAAACCCCAAAGCAAATTTCAAGCGACGCTTCCGAATGAGCCTAAAATTATTCTTGAAAATAGTCAAATGTATTGTTACCTATAATACTGAGCCTACTCCCGACCATTTTACATTTTTTAAACATTGGCCGAATGTCGTTGGTGGAATGAGTATTCATCCTATTATGAAATGCACGCCCGCTATACGGTACGGATATGCACCTGATGTTTTAGATAAGTATTTAAAAATAGGTGAACGTTGTAGTCGTGATAGTTTAGACAACTTTATGAAATGTATTTGAGATTTATACTCAGAAATATTTAAGACCCCCCCCCCCCCCCCAATTATATTACGAAGATATATGAAAAACACAAAAATTATCATGGGTTACCTGGTATGCTTGGTAGTATAATTGTATGCATTGGGGATGAAGGAATTTTTTGAATGCTTACAAAGCCCAATTCAAACGGGGGGGGGGGGGGGATCACAAATACCCGACACTAATGCTTGAAGCGGTTGCTTCACAAGATTTGTAGATTTGGCTTGCATTTTTTGAGTTATCAGGTGCCAATAATGATCTTAATGTTCTATATCGTTCGAATTTGTTTGACGACGTTCTTGATGATGTCGCTCTCGAGTTTCCGTTTACGGTGAATGGTCATACATACAACCGATGATATTACCTAGCTGACGGTATTTATCCTACTTGGGCGGCTTTTGTCAAAAGTTATACCATCGCCCGAACCACACCTGATTTAAACTTTAAACGGGCTCAAGAAAGTGCAAGAAAAGATATCAAACGGCCTTTTGGTGTCCTTCAGGGTCGTTGGGGGTATTATTGCAAAACCAACACGTTCTTATTTGTGTGTAAATTACGTAGGATTATGTATTGTTGCATCATATTGCATAACATGATCCTAAAAAAATCAAAAATTCGATATCAGTGAGTACAACGATATATATGTTAGTCCCGTAGCCAATTTACAGCATACATGGATCGAACGATGTGATGTGCACAAAAAGAACCGAAAAGTAATATGAGACAAGAACGTGCATACCAGCCTTCGACATGATCTTGTGGATCATATTTGGCAACGACATCTACAACAACAACAACAACACCAAATGTAGTTTCTTTGTTTATTGTAATTTTATTTTCTCGTTAACTAGTCTTTTTTATAGTTTAGCATCGTATTGTGATTTCTTTTTATCGTAATGTCGTCTTATTGTTTAATGTATTGTAATATTAATTTTTTTATTTGAATAAAATATTTTTGTTATAAAAATAAAATCGTTAAAAAAACAAGACGGAATAACATGTTATTGGTATTTTGCTGAGAAAGAGATTTTAGTTATAGGTGTGTTATTGGGACGGTGCTGAAGTGGCGTACCAATAACATGTTATTCCGCAAAAGCTCACCTAGCTCTCTTAAGTTTAAACTTCTTGCGAGCATGGGTGCTCTGTAGTGAATTACAAAGTTTGTTAATCTCAACTGAACCTTCAGAAATGGTATATTCCATAGACCTATTATTCTTGCTTATTTCAATGATATCCTAAATATGTAAGAAAGTTTGAGAATTGCTAAATATGAACTTTTTTTTTTGAACGGCAACTTTATTAGAAACACTAGTAAGAAGCTAGACAATTACAAAGAAATCAATTTGGTTGTTGAAATCCAAACTATCCCATCTTAACTTAGAACTACCTCTAGCTTTACACCAACAGAAAAAAAAAAAAAAAGATCGTAAAACAATATCATCAGAAAATGGACTTCTTTACGAGGCTTTTTACTCTGCGAAAATCTAGAGAGTGTTCCGAAATTCACAAACTCCACCACGTAACATAAAAAACGCCTTCACGCGCCGTAAACCTTCAATTAGAAGCATAGACGAACCGAATTGAACCAATCACGAGCCATTCTGCATAGACGATGAAACTAATTGCACTCCCAAATCCCACCAGCGACATAATAATCACGTCACATCTCTAGCCAAGAACATTTGAAAATAAGTGATGAAGTACTTCATGAATCGCATCACACAAGGCCGACTGCGATTCAGTAACGACATTCCTTTGGACGAGATTCGCTCGAGTAGGCAAACGCATCAAGAGCAAGTTTCCAAGCCAAAAACTATTTTAACTTTTAAATCGGAATATTTTAACGCCACCTCGTAGGCATTCCACCCTAGAAGAAAAACTCAACTAACAAATTCCTACACGTCTTAACACGAAAGACCCCGTCTCCATTTAAATCACTAACCCATCTATCATTCGAGTTGGACAAAATAACAGAATCGAGTAAAGCTACAAGATGCTCAAGCTGTTGTTCTTCAAGATGCTCAAGCTGTTGCTAAATATGAACTATAGAACAAAACTTAATTGCCAAAGATTGGATTTAAATATTGAGGATTCAGGAGTCCAATTATTTTTTCTCCGAGTTTACATTTTGCCATTGTGTTTTGCTATCATGTACACACTGAATGTACATAGATCAATGAAAAGTTTAGCGCCATCTCCATTTTAGACATGGTTTATTTGGCAAGTAAGAAAGTCGCCAACTGATAAACATAATTTTGATTGTACTTATCTGCAAAGCAGTTGTGCAATGTAAAGTCTTTTCGACTTTATCGGTCATAATTTTAGCCGAAATGACTTTTAAATGCTCAATTATAATGATATATCACATTAATTAACCATTTCAGCTAAAATAATGACCGATAACATCGTTTGAAAAATCCAAAAAACCATACATTGCATAAAAATTAGTCCGAGTGACTAAAAAAAAAAAAAAAAAACATTGAATACCTAAAATTTAAATTAAACTAAAGTCCAATACTTTTTAATGATATTTGCCCTTTCTTCTATTATGACATAAGACCATAATAACATGTTCAATTTGAAGTTAACAACACCTAGTTAATGCTTAGAAGTTGCATTTTGACCTTACCAAGATAAGCATCATTATTCTTATTTGTGATCGATTTCTCAAATAAGTGCAGCCTTCTTTTGACAAACTTTTACAATTAAATTCACCTATTTCTCAATGTACGGTATACAAAAATAGGCAGGGGCGGCTCAAGCCTTCGACTCAAGCCTTTTGAGGCTTAAATCGAAATATGAAGATGAGGCCTTTTTTTATAAATTTTGTTTTTTTTCTTAATATTAGGTTTTTGAATGATTAGATGAGTAGAACCTTCAACTATCAAAACAAAACACAATGAGAATTTAAACATTTATCATGGAATGAGAAAAATAATACTCCAACTGTTTAATAATTATTGTCCACTGACAAAAACACACAGTTTAAAAAAAACAGTATCATTAGGCTAAACGTAGTGGTGACCGCAGGGGATACCGTTACGTCAGCGCCAACTCAGCTTTCTCTCTCCTATACCACACAGTGATCAAACACCCGTAGTGGTGAACCCACAGGCGAACGAACAAATTTAAAAAAAAACATTACATTAATAATTAAACATTACAAACTAAAATACGGAAATAAAAATACACGGAAGAAAAGACGTTAGCAGACAAATAAGGGCAGTTAGCAGACAAATCTCGAACAATGCGGGTGAACAGCGATCTGTTCATTCGGAATCGTTTACGAAATAAATAGGCGTTGTAAAATGTTTTTTTTAGCAAAGTAAGCTAGCACTAGACGGTCATGAGCACCGTAACGATCTCTAACCATATGGCTTCGTTGGTATTTTTGGATTGTAGGAGTAGATGCTTGAATAACCAAAGCAGCGTCTATTAAAAAACCGTAGAGTAAACTATTCACTTTCGTTTCATCATCCGTATCATCGAAAAATAAACACTCGGAATTAATTTGAGACATATTGTTTGTAGTGTGTGTTTTTGATAAAAAGTGTATATGTGTGTGAAAATAGGAAAGAAGATGTTGGTTTTATAGAAAATAAAGGGGTTACTTTTTTTTTATAGCAAATAGTAAAATGGGTAGGATTTTCTTTCATTTACTCGGTCTTCTGCACGACCCCAAGATTGCAAAGGTTGGGAGGGGGACGCGTCTGGTTCGGTCTTGGTAATGGGGGGAACGCGTCTCTCTTGTGTCCATGTGGGATTGACCGACCGAATGGAACACCCCATTACGTTTAGTCTTACAACTTGCTTTCTCTTACTTTTTTGCACAATGACACCCTTAACCAATTAATTTATAACTTCTTTAAAGTTTGTAATTATCACATCAAGTAATGGTAATATGGTAAACTTAATCTAAACTCTCTATCTATTTTAGAATGGTGATATGGTAAACTTAATCTAAACTCTCTATCTATTTTAGAAGTAGACAATTTATTTGAAACAACTCAAAATAGAAACATGGACAATAATTATGAGACGGAAGAAATATAAGAAAAAGAAAAAATAAACTACGCTTTATGATAATTTGTTAGTAACGCTAAATAGCCGAACCAACACGAGCGAGACTTGTTCGTGTTTGTCAGTTCATCTTCAATCGAACAAACAAATTTATATGAACACTCAACAAATGAACATTGGTGTTCATGTTTGTTGGTTAAAAAATAGTTTATTCTTATTTATTGAGCAAGACATTATGATCGCTAGTGATTTTTGAAACAATTAATTTGTTTACGGTATTGGCTAAAATTCATTAATTGCATTAAATTAGGTTAAGGGGGCGTTTGTTTTGGGGGGTTGGATTGGGTTCACGAAAATCAAGAAGGAAATAGTTGTTTGGTTGAAATACTAAGCACTTGGATTTGGCTTTTAGTCTAAAAATATAAGGATGTGTTAAAGAGATGAAAAATGTAGGTTCAGAAAAATAATGAGCCCGGTTTTAATATTGTTTTTATCTCTCTACAAATATGTCCACTATCAATTTAAAATAATATTTTTAAATAAAATATTATTATTTTAATTTATAATATTATTTTATCTCTCCTACATAAAACCCAAATCTAAATCCTAATTATAATTCAAATTCAAATTTAAATCCTAAACCTATCTACAAACCAAACAGGCCCTAAGTAATCATTTTCTAACAATACAAAGATGGACTTTGTCTTGATACTCAGGGCCGGCTTTGAGGGTGTGCAAGGTGGGCGACCGCACAAGGCTCCAAAAATTTTAGGGGCACCAAAATTTATCCCGTTAACAATTATATGCATTATTTCTTAAAAACGATGACACTTTATATATAACGTTTTTTATCGCAGGGCCTCGTTATGTAATTTCGCTCAGGGCCTTTAAAAATTTCATAAATTTAGAGACGGCCCTGTTGATACTTAAACTCAAGTAAGGATTTAATCTTATTGGTTTAAAATATATATAAAAAAGTAAAAAATCCTTCGTAACTTTAGCAATTTTAATAACCGGGTTCTTTTATACATTGAGACCTCAAGACGAGGCCAAAAAACTACGTGACCGAATATAAAAGGCGTTAAAAAATCAGAGATTTCAAATACATGAAGGCTTAAAGTGATGGCTTTAATAGCTTTAACTTTGAGCCACGACTAAATAGGTACCAGGTATTCATAAAGGACTTTGTAACCATTTGAGTGAACATCATTATCATGTGATATTTATCTCAAGAATACATCCACAAAACATGTGTTTTCTAACACAAATCATATATTTGTCACAAAAAGAATCCAGTTGTCAAGATCAGCAATAACTATTACATCGTACTATACTGATATGATCCACATATATGATATCTAAACAGGAAAGTTCGAACCAATATGCTTTCAACACCTAAAGTCCAAATGACAATGCAATCACTAGCAGCAGGTACCAATCTTGGCTAGTGAATCACCGCGTAGTGATTTGCAAGTGAAGGACGTACTGTCCCTATTGCTGAATTTATATCATGGTGCAATCAAGACAACGAGGATCTCCACAAAGGTTATCGCTTAGAAGCTATATGAATAATATGATCCACATATGTTCCATAACCAACAGATTAGAACTTCAATTTACAGGTCATCACTTGGTAGCAAAATGATCCACAAATGTTTCGGTATCCAATAGCAAGGAACTTGGATTTCAATACACATTTAATCTATAGCTTTCGAGAAACAAGCTTACCTTTTTTGTTGGTTTTGCTGGATACATGCATGAATGGTTGAAAAATATTAGAACTTCTCTTCAATTCCATCACAATGACCAAAAAAATTAAAAAAACTTAACAGAAAAGAAGGAAGGACGATGAACACCACACGGCAAATAAAACACGCAAACTGAAGTCCTGAACACCACAGGTCATATTAAACGCGCTAACTGAAGTCCTGAATTATGTGGATGTTATTTGCAGTTCAACAAGGGATGAAGTTCTGCATATTTAGAAATAGGTAATATACGCTTAATGCTTCTATAATGGATTGGACATTCGATGATTGAAGAAACACAGATTTAGAAACAGGACAAGTAAACTATCAGCTGCTGAGATAAGACCAGGATCGCGCCGTATTTGGCTAATTTGTTGTGCCAAGGCCTAAGAATCTATGTCCCAGAGGTAGCAAACCAAGTAGGTGTATTCATCATCATGCAATAGACGCATAGGCGTAGTTGCCATGTTTGTGTACCACTCATTATGAAACAGGACAAGTAAACCATCAGATGCTGAGATGCATGCGTAGTTGAACACACTGGTTTGTTTAGGATATGCAACTAGGGCTGCCTTGTACCTACTTGTCAAAGTATAATCGACTTATTCTTGCTCGCAGTCGTTCGATTCAAGCTTCTATATTTCAATACAAGCTAAAAATTAGGAAGTCGGCTTGTAGAGCTCTTTATACTCAGCTTAGGCTCGAATTTAAATTGCTTAATAAACTTGCTAAATCAAGTGTTTTCTTACTGATATTTTTAGGGTAATTTGAGCTCCAACCAAGTCCATGTAAAGCAGCTGTACATCGAGTTAAAGTATGATCACACCTGTCCAACTACTTGAACCTAGCTAGTTTAACTCACTCACAAGTGCAGACTCGATCCATTTTGACAGTTTCAATTTGATTTCTGTGTATTATGAATATTCAAGTTGTGTTACAATATAAGAAGTAGAGTTAATTGCATAAATGGTCCCTGTGGTCTGTCGGGTTTAACGAAAAAGGTCCCTAAACTTTTTTTTTCCCGGATCCTGTCCCCAAGGTTTTCACCCGTATCGGGTTTAGTCCCTTGACCAATTTTTCCGTTTGTTTGACCGTTAATTGTTGGTTTAGTTGGTATAAATGACATAAATACCCTCGTGCTTGTTTCAGAAATGATCCATGTGGTTTCTTGTGTTTCAGAAATGGTCCCTGTAACAGTTAATTATTTTATTTATTTTATTTGCTTTTTAATTTTTTAATTATTTTATTTCTTTTAAAATTTTAACTTTTTTATACGTTCCATTTATGTTTTATACCGTTATTTTAGGTTTTCATCCGTTTCAATTAATTTTTATGCGTTTTGGAACATTTATATGTTTTCGTCCGTTTTTGTACGTTTTTTTTACGTTCCAAGTTTTTGTACATTTTGTCCGTTTTTGTTCTTTTTATCTGTTTTCATACGTCCGTTTTTATATTTTCTTTGAACGTTTTTTAATGTTTTCGTACATTCTTATACGTTTTTAACGCTTTATACATTTTCATCCGTTTTATACTTTTCGTACGCTTTCATCCGTCTTTTATCCGTTTTCATATGTATTTTTACGTTTTCGTACGTTTCCCATTTTTTTTGGTTTTTTTTACGTTTTTTTAAGTTTTTTTCTAAAGTTTTGTGTACGTACGAAAACAGATAAAAATAAAAAAAATTAAAATTAAAAAAATAATAAAAAAATTAAAAAATAAAAGTATAATAATAATAATAATAAAATATATATATAAATAATAAAAAATTAATAAAAATAAAAAATTAAAAAATATATAAATAACGAAAAATTTTTAAAAAATTATGTAAAAATTTAATGAAAAATTCCCGGTTAATTTTTAACGAAAAAAATTTAGCCAATTTATCGTCGAAATTTAATAGAATTTTATTTAAAATTTTCGGTAAATTTTTTTTCGAAATTTTTATTTTTAAAACATTTCGAGAAATTTTTTTTTAAAACATTTCAAAAAATTTTTTTACCGAAAATTTTAAATATTCTTACATAAATTTAAAAAAAAAAATTAACACACATTAGTTAGAAAGTTGAAAAAAATAAAAATGAAGGACTAAATATGTGATATCACATAAACCACAGGGACCATATTTTTAAAGTTATATAGGTTTTAATGTAAATATATTTGAAAAGACAAAAATACCCATAAAGTTAACGGTCAAGTGACGAAAATGTTGGTCAAGGGACTAAACCCGATACGGGTGAAAACCTTGGGGACAGGATCCGGGAAAAAAAAAGTGTAGGGATCTTTTTCGTTAAACCCGACAGACCACAGGGACCATTTATGCAATTAACTCTTAAAATTATGTCATTTAAGTTTATTTGTTGCTAAATACTGTGTTTTAAGCCCTAATATAAGTTTTTGAGTTATTAAAAACTTATATAAAAGCTCATTTCATTTTCTGTCATAAAAATAAAAAATCATAAAAAATCCAAAAATTTGTCAAGAAAGCAAGGAGCATGGTAAATCTTGGATGGCCATGGGTTTAGGGCTTCATGGGAAGCACATAGGTTGGGTTATAAGCTGTTGAGAGCTTATTCTCTTGCCAAAAAGCTAGGACCATTGTGAGTTTTCTTGTTTTTCCATTTTAAGCTTATCACTGTTCATTTGCTTATTTTTGTGCTTATTCCTGCTTATCCTGCCTATTTATGATCTTTTATTGCTTATTTGTCCTTATTTGAGCTTTGTTATCATTTATTTAAGTCTTCAAGTTAAACTGCCATGATTGCCCTTGAATCTTCTTATTACTTGTTTGTCTTATTTAGTGCTTATTTTTGTTTTTAACTTGCTTAAGTTTGCTTAATCTTGCTTGTCTAATATCTGCCTTTAATGCCCTTTGATTAATTTAGTCAAAATCAGTTAGAATTTGGACCTTAAGTACTTAAAGGGGTGTTTGAGCTAAGAGGGCAAAGTGGGTCAAAAGGTGTTAAAAACCCGTTGGGTCACTTGGTAATCTTTAACAAGTTGTCTTAAGTTGTTCTTGATTTGTTTTCAAAGTTTCAAAGTCTTAAAAACTTGCTTTAAGGTTTTTATAAATTGGTGCTTGAAACTGTTAGTCCAAAACAGTTTCATAGTTCTTGTTTGATAAGATTGTTCAAAACGGTTTTTACGTGTAGTTTTTGAGTCATTTTGAGTGTCTAATGCAGTAGGTTTAAGTGTCCTTTTAGTCTTGTTTTGTGTTTTTAAAATCTGTCAATTTTTGTTAAGTGTATTTTAACGTTTAAAGTGCCTTTTC
>BQNB010104480.1:0-23810 GCA_026074375.1 Tanacetum coccineum | reverse complement strand
ACAGAGAAAAGATTAAACTTAAGTTCATCTATAAAATAAACATCATCAAAGTCTAATTTAGCAGTTCTGATTTTACCTTTACCCGTTATTTTACCTCATTTGTGATCACTTCCAAAAGCCACAAAGCCTCCATTGTAATCTTCATAGTCTAAAAGGTGGGCTTTTTTGGTAATCCCTCTTGATAGGTAAATATGAGCCTCTTGGTCTTACATTGTCCATTCTTGGATAAATTGGTCTAATAGCACCACCAGTTTGTGCTATTTTTTAGGCAAATGATCTAACAGTACTAACAGGCCTAGCAGTACTAACTGTGTGAACTGCCCTTTTCTCATTTTGCTTAATAGGAGTAATCAAACCTGTTCTTGTTAGTACTCCTGATTGGACAAAAATCTTTCTTAAATGAGGTTATTTTGAAATTTTTTGATGATTAACCCTTTTAGTATTATCCCATATTGGTTTGTCCACCCTTGGACCAGTATTGACCACAGTTTTCAGCTTAGGTTCTTGACTCTGGAAAATTACAATCTTTGATCACTTAGTGAGTACTTTTACAGACAAAGCAGGCTTTTATTTTCTTAAATCCAATTCCTTGTTTCTGAGAAGTTTGACCAATTTTATCAACTCTAGTTTTAACTTATCTCTGTTAACTGATTCATAGAATGTCTTAAGTTTTTGAGTATTTGCTTCATTTGTTTTACCTATAGTCTCACTTGTTTTAGTATTAAGATCAGTTGTTTTTGACTCAATTATTTTCTTCATAATGGCATATTCATCTAAACATGTGATCGGTGTATTTTACATACACCTCATTGCATGTTAATTACGCATAGTTGCATTATTATTCGTTATTATACATGTACTTTGAGTGTGTTTTGTGATTATGTAGGTTATGAATAAAATAAAGATAAAATGGCTATTTTGCGAGCTAATGGTGAAACGGCACGGAATGTGACAAGAAAAGACGTTAAATAATGAAGAATGAAAAATTTAGACGTGTCTCAATGATTTGGCCATAACTTCTTCGTACGGACTCCGTTTTAAGTGATTCAAAAGGCTACAAGAAAAGAAAAAGAAAATCTTCACATTTAAAGATTAAGTCACACGAAATTCAGAAGTTAAATGGTGACTTTATTGGCATAAAAGCTGAATTCGTGATTTAGGTCTTTTATATTCATAATTGGGCCATTAGAATTAATTTGTTAATAAATCTCATATGTGTGGGCTGGATCACGAGTAAAAGAATAAGAAAAAAGAAGGCCAATTTGGGCCTTGGGGCTTTTGTGGTGTGAAGTGGAACAAAAAGACAATGGACGCCACAACTTTAATATGAAATTCATTCTAGGGATTGGAACACAGCAGCCGCAACAAAAGAAAAAAAAAGAATTCATTCTAGGTGTGAGAGATAGCAGTAGACGCCAAAACAACAATAAAAAAAAGAGAATTGGTCCTTTTTGGATTTAATAGCAGCCGACGACACAAAAGAAAAAGAATGGAGCTAGCCACCATGACAATAAAATCATTCATTATCTCCATCATCATGTGCGGCTAAACATCTTGATGCAGGGCATGTTCGAGCTCCAACTCCTCTGGCTTAGCCGTCGGTTCTTCGGTCAACACGTGAAGTCAAGTGTTTCAGTTCCTTCCCTGTATTCTGAATGTACTGTCTTCATCTGACAGTCATCATAGCCACCGCCATCTAAGATTCCAATTCTTCTATAGTCATCTTCATTAATCTGCTGAAAATCCTCATTTTTCAGTTGAGGACTGGTTGTTGGTTGTGCAAAGAAAGAGCACGCTACATCATGAGCACATGGGGTAGTTGAAACTTGACTAATTCCTTCAGCAGTACTAACCCCAAAATCTCCACTAGCAGTACCTAACTTTCAATTAGTACGCTAGTGTTTCTCAGAGGAAGAAATGCCAGTTTTGAGAAGTTAAGAAGTGGACCTTGAACCACCTTTCATCACATACTTCATAGACCCTAAGGTTGTTGTAGAGATCATCAATATCAATCTCATCAATGTCTGGCTTATTTCTTATGATTAGAGCAATTTGATTCCATGAAGGAGGAAGACTTCTTAGGAACTTCTGGTTGATATCTTCCTTTGATATTGGATGAACCTCCAATTGACTTATGAGTTTTTGGAACCTATTATAAGCCTTGTCCAGACTTTTATTTAATGCAGTAGTAACGTTTTCAAACTGATGTTTTAGAACATTTTTTTGCATCTTCTTGGATTCTTCATTACCTCCAAACCTTGCTTTGATTGTAGCCCAGAGTGATTTAGCATCTGGAACATTGTGAAACTTGAGGAGGTATTCATCAGGTATTGCTAAAATAAAGATGCTCTTAACTCTTTCCTGATTCCTTTTAGCAGCCAGTTGTTTGACAGTCTTAGGAGCAAGAGGAGTAGATGTTTCTCCAGTTGGTGCAAGCTCTTCTTCTAGATCTCCATTTACAATAACATCCCATAGGTTATGGTCTGTGTGACAGATATATTGTCGCATTCTCATGCTCCAAATATCATATTCTCCCTTCATGATGATAGGGATTTTCATTGCTGTGATAGTGGGTGGAGGAATGTCTTGTTCTGCTATCTTACAATTGAGTTCTTCTTATTTAGAGTTTCCACACAAGCTCTGATACCACTTGTTATATCATTTACTGAATAGATCTTAACATTTAGCTTGTAAAGGGTTTGTTCCCTTAGATAATTCTAAAGCAATAATAATGAAACACTGATTTGAACACTATTGATTATGCGAAAACTAATCAATAATGCTAAGAAGAACAATATTAATAATCACAAAAGAACTTTATATTATCACTTGAATCTGCTTAGGTTACAGATTACAAAGACTATGATTGCTAATAGATCTCTATTGATCTGTGTAGAACTATATCTACTAACTATGCCTAGGGTTCCTTTTCTAGACTAAGGAAACCCTAATAGGCTTTACAAAATGCGTATAAAGATCATGCATATCCTTTCCTAAGATATCTCATGCATATCTCATAAACGGTACTAATGATTTTATACTAACGGTACTAACTATTACTAATATTTTGTACTGCCAGTACAAATTACAACTAGTGGTACTAACTAATATAACTAACGGTACTAAGTTAGGAATGCATAATTCCCAACATCCATGGTGATGGAAGCAATTAGGGAAACGACACTCGTTTGAACATTATTTCTTGTACCAAAACTCAGAAATATTTGTTGAAAGGACATCATGTCTTTCTGGCATATGTTACTACAAAGGAGACTGAAGACAAGTCAGGGGAGAAGCGACTTGAGGACGTACCAATCGGTCGAGATTTTCAGGAAGTATTCCCTGAAGAATTGTTGGGTCTTCCACAGACTCGACAAGTGGAATTCCAAATCGATTTGATGCCTGGTGCTACACCTATAGCATGAGCACCTTATCGATTGGCTCTTTCTGAAATGAAAGAATTGTCAGATCAACTAAAGGAACTTTCCGACAAGGGCTTTAAAAGACTCAGTTCCTCACCTGGGGGAGCTCCAGTCTTGTTTGTCAAAAAGAACGATGGATCATTTTGAATGTGCATCGACTATCAGGAATTAAACAAGCTGACTGTGAACAATCGTTATCCACTCCCAAGGATCGATGATTTATTTGATCAACTACAAGGATCCAGTGTTTATTCTAAGATAGACTTGCGATCGGGTTATCATCAGCTTCGAGTACGTGAAGAAGATATTCCAAAGATGGCATTCAAGACTCGGTATGATCATTATGAGTTCCAAGTTATGCCATTCGGTTTGACGAACGCACCAACGGTATTTATGGATCTTATGAATCGGGTGTGCAAACCGTATTTGGATAAATTTGTAATTGTCTTTGTTGACGATATACTAAGTTATTCAAAGAACAAGAAAGAATATAAAGAACATCTGAAGGCAATTCTGGAATTGCTTAAGAAAGAAGAATTGTATGCTAAATCCTCTAAATGTGAGTTTTGGATTCCCAAGGTACAATTTCTCGGCCACATGATTGATAGTTAAGGCATTCACGTGGATCCCGCCAAGATTGAATCCATAAAATATTGGGCATCTCCCAAGACTCCTATGGAGATACAGTAATTTTTAGGTCTTGCCAGTTATCATCGGAGATTCATCGAAGGATTTTCGAAAATTGCTAAGCCAATGACCAAGCTCGTGCAAAAGAAAATCGCCTTTGAATGGGGTGACAAGCAAGAAGCAGCTTTTCAGACAATGAAGAATAAGTTGTGTAGCTTACCTATCTTAGCTCCCCCTCAAGGAGTTGAGAACTTCATTGTTTATTGTAATGCGTTGCATAAAGGATTGGGTGCGGTGTTGATGCAAAACAAGAAGGTGATTGCTTACGCATCATTATAGTTGAAGATTCATGAGAAAAATTATACTACTCATGATTTGGAACTTGGTGCAGTGGTGTTTACTCTATAGATTTGGAGACACAACTTGTACGGAACCAAGTGTACGGTGTTCACGGATCATAAGAGTTTACGACACATACTTGACCAAAAGGAGCTTAACATGAGGCAACATTGTTGGTTAGAGTTGCTCAGTGATTACGATTGTGAAATTCGTTATTACCCGGGGAAAGCAAACATAGTGGTCGATGCCTTAAAGCCGTAAAGAACAGATTAAGCCATTATAGGTTCGAGCCTTAGTCACGACTATTGGTTTGGATCATCACAAAGAAAATTTGGAAGCTCAAATAGAAGCACAAAAACCAAAGAACATCAAGAAGGAAGACGTAGGAGGTATGATCGGGAAGGATATACCGAAGGAAAAGTTAGAACCCCGTGCCGACGAAACTCTATGCTTAAATGGCAGGAGTTGGTTGCCATGTTATGGTGATTTAAGGATTGTAATCATGCACGAGTCCCACAAATCAAAATACTCTATCCATTCGGGTTCTGACAAAATGTATCAAGACAAGCTATATTGGTGGCCTAATATGAAGGTCGAAATCGCCACCTATGTTAGCAAATGTTTGATGTGTGCTAGGGTCAAGACTAAACACCAAAGACCATCAGGATTGTTGGTACAACCCAAGATACCTCAATGGAAGTGGGACAATGTCACCATGGATTTTGTCACAAAGCTTCCTAAGTTGTCGCAAGGTCATGACATCATTTATGTGGTTGTTGACCGACAGACTAAGTCTGCAATCTTTAAGCTAATGAGAGAAACTGATTCCATGGAGAGATTGGTAAGAATGTACCTAAAGGAGGTAGTCACGAGGCATGGAATACCTATCTCAATCATTTATTATCGTCACCCTAGACTCGCATCAAATTTCTAGAGATCAGTTCAGAAGGCTTTGGGTACTAGCTTGGACATGAGCACTGCATACCATTCACAAACTAATGAACAAAGCGAGAGACTATCCAAACTCTCGAGGATATGCTATGTGCTTGTGCGATTAACTTTGGAAATGGTTGAGTTAAACATTTGCCACTAGTTGGATTTTCTTACATCAATAGTTATCACGCTAGCATCAAGGCTGCACCATTTGAAGCACTTTACGGTCAAAAGCGTCGTTCGCCTGTTTGTTGGGCCGAGGTTGGAGAAATTCAACTCACCGGTCCAAAAATAGTTCAAGAGACAACCGAGAAGGTCATCCAGATCAAACAAAGAATTCAAGCCGCTCGTGATTGGTACGTATAGTTTTAATACGTATAATAATATAACGATAATGAAATTCCTAAACTAACCTTGAGGACAAAGGTAGTAAGAAAAATCACATGAAAATACTACGTAAGAAACCGGTAAGTGATTACCGGGTCGTTTTTCCAAAGACTTATGAAATTGAGACCTCACTTGTTATTTGGACAATGATTTGAATTGGTTCGAAGATGATTTGTTTTCTAAAATCCTAATAGCGAGCAAATAAAGGTACAATTAAATCTAACTATGAAAAAATGATAACGGGAAATAAAATAAAACACGACAAATAAGGAAAAACACTAAAATTAAACCCTAAATGCTTTTCTAAACTTTTTCTAATCCTAAATAACTATTTAAAAGTAAAACGCTAAGAAATTGTTAAACTGAGAT
Organism: Tanacetum coccineum; assembly: GCA_026074375.1. Lineage (NCBI taxonomy): Eukaryota > Viridiplantae > Streptophyta > Magnoliopsida > Asterales > Asteraceae > Tanacetum > Tanacetum coccineum. The sequence goes on along the minus strand of BQNB010104480.1, from coordinate 17,733 downwards.
TAATTTGAGCTAAAAAAGAAGAAAACGAGAACGGGGATCGAATCCCGTTCTTTAAAAATTGAACTTTCAAAATATTAACCCTACGGAAGTAAATTTCAAACCTAAGCTAGATTATGATAAAAGAAAATTTTAGAAGAAAAGAATTTTATTTTTTTGATTCTTTTTTTATTTTTTATGAAATTATTAAGTTTTAAACAAAATTAAATGATTAAAAATACTAAATGAATCCAAAAATTTTTAAGAAAATTACTAAAAGTGTAAAATGTAGTGCTGGATTTTATAAAATAAGAACAAAAATTAAGCTGAAAAATTAAGCCCTAAAAAGCCAAAAACTAGCTACGGCTTATTTTATAAAAGGGAAAATTAAAATGTGTTTAAAAGAAAATTAAATGCAAGGGATGATGGATGAGCTATTATAGCACAATGGATACTATGTGTTGAGTGTGAGACGTGTGTGTGTAAAGGGTCAGGTCTTGGGTACAAAAGCAATTATCAAACAGTATGAATAGGCAACTTAAAGCTTATTTTTCAGCACTCTACTGGAACCTTATGGCTAATCAGCTTATTTTTCCTTAAAGCTCAGCTAATAAGCTTCTTAAAACTGCAAACTAAATACATTTTGAAATTAAGATAAGCACTGAAAAAGCTACCTAAAAAAGCTACTTGCTACTGTTTTTGATGTTTTTTGTTTTTTAATGAAAAGACTAAGTTAAGCTAAACCTGACCATATTAAGCTAAAGACAACCAAACAATAATCTAACAATCAAGAAAAGCAAAAAATTAAGCAAAAACTACAGGCAATAAGCTAAAAATCTCTAATAAGCACTTAATAAGAACTGCAAACCCAAATAGCCCCTAAGGTGACTTTGAGCTTATTTTCCTATAATCTAATGGATCCTTATGGCTTATTGAACTATACTAGCTTAAACTACAACCTATAAGCTATCTAAAACTGTATTCAAAAGATATTTTGAAATTCAATTACTTAATGAAAAAGCTCCTTTAAAACTGCTTAAATACTCAATACATGTTGAGTGAATTTGTAGATTTCCAAAAGATAAACTACAAATTTTGAGCTTAAAAACAGATGATCAAATGAACTTTTAAATCAAAATAAGCTAAAGCAAATTGACAATGACCTAAAATCTACTTGAAACTTGAAAATGAAGACCTAATAACTACATTAACCATCTAAAAATTGAGATTTAAAAAGGCTACTTATTTAAAAAAAAATTGCTACTGATGCAATTTGCACAATAAATGACCAACTCTTAATACTAACAAATGCAGGTGACAAATCTCTATTCTAACACCTAAAGTATACTTAACTAAGAGCAAATGAAGCAATATAAACACTTAGAACAGATTTAAGCTTAAAATGCATTCTAAACTAAATTATTTATAACAGATTCAAATCAACAACTAGTAAACTTGATAAAGACTAGATTAAACTTAATAATACCCTAAATCCTCTAACTATAAGCCTTAAAATGAGGTTTTAAATCAATTTAAAAGAGCAAAAGGCTCTTAGCAGTACTAACTCTCAGTTAGTACTGCTATGCCAAACACCCCTTTAAAATGCAAAAATCCATTTTTAGCTTATAGTTTTGAGATTTAAAGCACAAATCTTAATGACCAGATACTAGACAGCTTATAACCAACATAATGAACATGATTAAGCAAACAAATAAGCCAGAACAATAAGCTAAGATACTATGCTACTATTTTTGTATTTTTTATAGTTTTTATAACATAACAAGTAAACTAAGATCTAAGCTAACTAATGAACATATTAAGCAGTAAACAACAAATATAAGCAGAGATAAGCTAATTGAAACATCAATAAGCAAATATAAACAATTAATAAGCAGATTAAGCTATAATGCAATATAAAGCTATGAAAATATAAAAGGAAACTTACAATAGCCTTTGCTCTAAACAAGGCTTAATCAAATGCTTAAATGAGCCATCAACAAGCTCCAGCTTATCCTAAGATAAGCTGGTATGGTTATGGAAGCCCATCCAGTTCTGGCTTCCCTTCCATAAGTAAGCTGAGGTACTTTGATAGTGAGATTTGAGTATAATAATGCTCAATTAAGCTTTAAGAGCTTAATTGAGAGTGTAGCTTAGCTTATGAATTGAAATGACAGCTTATTAAGAGCTTATTGAGTTTTATTACACCATTTCACTTGTTATTGTAGATTAAGTAAAGACAGATTAAACACAAGATTTAAAGTAAAATGCAAATTTTATTAATGAAAACTGAATTACAAAGCTTTAAATGAAAATTACAAGAGTTTAGACTACCATAAGCTAAAAATACAATAAGCTATTACTATGTCTACACTAAAGCTACACTAGATGATGAAAAAGATGTGAGTGAAGGAGGTCCTTTATTTATAGGCTTGGAGAGAAGATTCTAGGCTCTCTTACACGCTCCTCCCATCTTTTGATCTTATCCGTTGATTTCTTCCAATGATTAGATCATGAATTGTAGTCGTTGGATCAACAAGTGAGCATACGGATTGCCAAGCTGGCAATCCCACATCTTTGGAGGGCTTGTGCTTCTTTTACAAAGGATTTAGTACAAAATCCCATCAAAGGTGTGTTTGTTTGAATCCATCGTGTCATTCCTTGATCCTTCTTGACCAATCATAGTTGAGATGTGATGTTTTGCTTTGCTGAGCTGTGGCTTAGTACTCGAATCTTTTAGCCACGTAGTCATGTGGAATTTACCCTTTGTTTTTTATGCAGGGTTAATCGAGGGAGATGATGAACAGTAAAAACAACTTTTCGCGCCTTTTCTTTTCTTTTTATAACGTTGTTTGACCCAGGGTGAAGGGTTTGACTTGGGCTCGGGTTTTATAATAAAGGATTGGGCCTGGTGATTTATTTGGGCTCGGGATTGTTAAAGGGATTTAAGGGTTTTGTTTATAAAGGGTTAACGACCGTTAGCCTTTATAATTAGAAGACTAACGGTGTTAAGGTTTTAAGGACTTTTGGTAAAAGTTATTTAACATTAAAGGTATTTTGGGTATTTTGAGGAGGGTTTTGTCTTTTTGTAGGTTGACCAAGGGTTGACTTTTGATGACCTTTTGCTAGAAACTTCTGGCTCTTGTGCACTCTATCCGTTCCCATGTCCGTGTTTATCCGGTTTTAACTGTTTTCTTATGATTTTTGCACTATCCATACCTACACATCACAAATAACAAAACAAGCAATATACAACCATAATTTGCACAATTTTTTCATTTAAAGGCCATTTTTGGTATAAAAAGGATATGTGATTTCTCACATATCAAGATTCTTTTTTGTATTTTTGAAATTTTTTGATTTTATGTTTCGTTTTTATAGATTTTCTATTTTTCTATTTTCTTTTTGTTGGTTTTATATTTTTGTATTTTCTTTTTCAAAAATATTTATAAATCAAAATAAAGAGAAAAATAAAAATATTTACAAGTTAAAGTTTCCATCAGCAGTGACAGTTGTTGCTATGTTAAAGAGATGAAGTTAAATCTGGTTGTTTGTTGGGTACAAGTTTATCGGATGCATCAGCTTGTAGTAACAGCAGAAGACTTTGAAACAACTTGATTTTCTCCATTTGAATAATTCGTCAAACAAAGGACCGAATAGACTTTCCAACTCTATCATTGACGTCATGACTATCATATTTGCTTTAGGAACATTTTCTTGACTTTTTGGTGCGAGACTTGAACCGTTGTGTTCAAACGTCGTTGTCTTTTGATCAGTTGTGAATCCCTTGTAACACTGGTTTATAAGATATCAGTCTTTTCAGCAACCACACTCTAAGATTTTCTTTCTTGACATTACATGATGTACCTGCACTTAAATCAATACTTTGTTTCTTCTAAACATTGATTGATGTACCTGCACTTAAAATCCAGAGTTTGTTTGCATTCATGAATTTTAGAGATATCTACATTGGAACCATGTGGGGGTTCGCAAGTAACTTTGCTCGTGCAAGAGTCGAATAACTTTCCTGTAGGAATCCACCTAAATCCAACAGTTTCAAAAATTCTACTTGTGGGTTTCCACCTAAGACAAGATCTAGGAGATGTTTTCTCATGCACAGCGTAAGACTTATTAGGAGAAAATCTATATCCTGTAAAGATATGCCTACTAGGTTTCTAAGTATGACTCTTCTGTTCTACGAGTTTGTTACTATTTCTAGTCTTATGAGATTTAACCTTAGCACGTGATTACTTCCTTTAGGAGTTTTGTTATACAAGCATCATGATTTGCATTAAAGACACACTTATGACATGTTGAACAAACAAAGTGTTTGGAATCTAAGATGAAACTAGATCTCTTAGTTATGATCTGGCTTTGGGTCAAAACGTTATCATTACGCAACTTACTCTTAGATCAGCAAAACTACCTAGTTGAGTGATTAGTGTCCTAGGTTTTGGTTTGTACCATAAGCAGTGCTTGATATCTAGCAGAAGATATTCCACATTAGTTTTTGAGTTCCTATCTCTTCTCTTGTGTCTTTTCCTGCTCATCTAGATAGTGATTATGAACCATGTCATTTAAACTAAATCTTGGCATGTTCTTAGAACTATTCCTATATTTACTAGATGCAATCATATGATCAGGTTTTTCAAAAACGGATTCTCTTCTCTTAGGCAAATGGTGTTGAGTTACTGGTCTTGAAAAATTGTTATTCACATCAACTTGGGAGGCAAACCGATGTTTTGACATTTAAGACCTTTCATATTTAAACGCATTCGGTTGTCTAACAACTGATTGGTTTCTTAGTGATTGTAAAACCGGTTTCCTGAAGACTGATGTTTTAGCAAACTTAGTATCTACACTATTTCCTTTTAACTTCCTTAAGTCATTTTTTAAACAGCAATTGCAAAAACCTTTTCCTGAATCTGAGCTTTTAAATCAGCATTATTAGCAAGCAAAGAAGTTGTCTGTTCTATAGTCTTAGATATCGTAATTTTAATAGATCATACAAAATCTTTGTAATTCTTTTCAGTCTCATTTTCCTTACGTTAATTTAGCCTCACTATGTTCTAATTCGATGGTTCATGTTTTCAAGTACATAATTCCTTTTTAATCTGGATTTATTACTTGTTTCCATTTCAAAATTTGGACCCATGTTGCCTCGATTTTAAAGCTCGATTTTGATATTTAAGTTCAAGAGCAATACAATGTGCTTCCATTCTGGAAAAATCTTTTTAAAATTAGGCAACGGTCTTTTTGAGTAAAATATTTTCGGACTCGAGAGATTGTTTTGAGTATTCAGTTGTCTGGTTGTCAGGTGATGAATTAAGCATAAGAGTTTTAACTTAACATTGTTCAGTATACTGGTCAACCCTACCTTCATTAGTGATTTTAGGTTGCTCGGTATGTTGTTGTCCTATAGCAAAGATATTACATTCAGCAGTCAATTGTACCTCAGCCATTGGCTCTTCGTCATATATGGGTCTAATATTTGCATCATCAGCATTTGTATCATTCCCTGACCTGCTGCTTTCATCTTGCACTGTTGAGTCTGTTCCACTGCTTTACCCGTATCAACCTTACTCTCTTGCGGCTGCATTTGTCTTTTATCACCCTTCAATCATATGTCTTGATGACGTGTTCTTTCAGCAAAGGATTCTTGACATGACCTCATTGTTGAGTAGTGTTGATCTGAATTGTTTAACTTTGATTACAGTGTATTCAACAAAAGTATTGTCTGTCATTTGACTGTCATAATCCAAGTAAACGTGAATCGTATGAACTTCTAAACTGTCTGTTGGATCACCCAAAAGGCTGACATGTTCTTTCTTCTTGAATTTCATCTTTGTCCATTACTTTTGTAGTTCGATCTAAGTGAGGAGCATTGTATACTGTGAAGTATCATTATCTCTAACCAAAAGAGTGACATGAATGGCCTGATTTGAATCCAGTTTGATGTGAGTGCCTTTTTAAGTTCTTTTTTAGATAGAACTGAGGTGTGAATGAAGAAATCAAAAATATGTCATGCATCTTTCTTTTGCTTTTTACATCTTGTATTTGATTGCATGTACATCTTTTCTTATGGAATCCAAGATGCTTTCTTTTACTGATTTGCTGGATGCAGTCTCTAAATTAGTGTCTTCTTTATCAGAACAAGTGTTTTGTATGACAACTAAATCAACTTTACATGAATCAATATTCAATGCTTAGATTGGATTTGAATTATCTTCTTGTGTCTGCATCAACTTCTTTTGTTTCAATAATTACAGAGTCCGTTATTGATGAAGAATAATCTCAAGCATATATTTCCCAATGGAATCCATGTTACAGATCATTGCATCTTTAAAGGATTGAGCATCAAATCTTGTATATGTCTGCATACGCTCTTTGAATTCTGAATTGAAAGCATTTTCAAAGGTTCGTTCTGTAGTTTTGTCACGATGTCTGCAATCAGTCTGTGAAATTATTTCGTTGGTAAGATCATTTTTTCTTACCTTAAATCCAAGTCTGAGAGAATGTTCTCTTGAAGATAGGCATGGTACCAAAATCTTGTAACGTTTCTGTGAGGAACTTGAATTGTGACTTAATTTCTCTAAGACTATTCATGCATCCTCTTCTTGAAAGTTGTGTCTTCTCTTGAACTTTAGAAATTAAACACAAAGAAACTGTGTCATTGTGAAGAACACTTGATGTTTGAGTTTGCAAATTGGTATTGGTATTTGACATTTGATGGTTGTGGAAATGTATATGGATCTTAAGTAGGTCGGACTCGAGAGATTGTTTTGAGTATTCAGTTATCTGGTTGTCAGGTGATGAATTAAGCATAAGAGTTTTAACTTGACATTGTTCAGTATACTGGTCAACCCTACCTTCATTAGTGATTTTAGGTTGCTCAGTATGCTGTTGTCTTATAACAAAGATATTACATTCAACAGTTAATTGTACCTCAGCCATTGGCTCTTCGTCATATATGGGTCTGATATCTGCATCATCAACATCTGTATCATTCCCTGACCTGCTGCTTTCATCTTGCACTGTTGAGTCTGTTCCACTGCTTTACCCGTATCAACCTTACTCTCTTGCGGCTGCATCTGTCTTTTATTCACCCTTCTATCATACTGTCTTTGATAATTCAACAAGGACTATGTTTGAAATGGACTTTGAGCTCAGGGTTTGCATATGTAACTTTCCAATTTTTTGTTAATAAATGAAAAGAATTCCCTCCATTTTTTTCTTTCTTGTTCGTTTAAAATATAGAAATTGGAACGATTTTGATTTTAATCTCGCGGAGTCGTACGGTTATCGTCGGTGAGAAGTAAATACACCACGTTGATAAAAAAGATGTCACGATCACGATGGTATAAGTTAAACGTCTCGTAGTGCACCGTCACTCGAAACCGAAAACTCGAAAATTACTTAAAATGTGTATAGTTCACTTCTTTAAAAATTGTTAGTTCGGTTGCAATTAAACTTGACTAGTTCGGTGCTTCTAAAATGAATAGATCGGGTCTTCAAGGATTTTGACTAGATTGGTACTTAAAGAATGAACTAGATCGGTATAACTTAAAATGTGACTAGTTCGGCACGTCTTGAAATGTGACTAGTTTGGTACACTAGTTCTGGTACACTAGATTGGTACACTAGTTCGGTACTCTAGAAGGTTGAACTAGATCGGTTGTTGAACTCGTTCGGTTGACAAAATATCAAACACCTTGTCAGCACCTTTTTCTTCACTTCGTTTCATCCGTGATTGTTTGTGTTTCGTACCACAAAACAGGACCACAAATAGACCAAGATCAAAATAAGCTTGAGAATAAGCTCGCTTCACTTTAATAAGCTTCGAACAACACCACAAGAATAAGCAACAGAAGGGAAGCAACAAATAAGCTACTTAAAATGAGTTTAAAAGAAAAACTAGTAATAGTTTTGAAACAAAGCCACGTTCTTAAGAAACTAGTATGCTACGTTTCAAAAAAATTTTGACACAAAACCAATAAGACCACAAAGTTGTAAAAAAGAAAAAAAACATAAACCTTATAAAACCTTACACTAATACTGTAAGAATGATTGTAAAAGCCACAAATACTACAAATACTTATAAAAATAAAACACGCTCAAATCAAGAAAGACGTCACCCCATATGTCGCAATCAGCCTAATAAAATGTTATAACCTCTTTTTGGTAGATAAAAGCTATGAATTAAAGAGAAAAAAATAAGTTGAAAATAAGCTTATCCAATAAGCTCAAAAACTACTACCACAATGAATCACTAAACCCACCCGTGGCTCTGATACCAAAAGTTGTCCCAAAACTTAACTCATATCAAAACAATAATCCATACCAATAAGCAATAAGCTAGAAAGAGAGAAAGGAAAAATGGAAGATTTGTTAGAGAGAGAAAGTAGAGAGTGGAAGATTACACACACACACAAGTGTAAGAAATGGTAACCAACACCCTCTCCATGTGTGGAGAGGGTCCTATTTATACCCCTAGCCAACATGTAGGCGTATGGGCTTTTATTAATGGGTCGGGCTTGGTTGATCTTGGGCTTTGAGCCCGAAACACAGACAACATTAGATTACAATCCAAGCCTATTTAACCCGACTAGCCTATTACTTAACAAAACTAATTACGACTAATAAGACCGATAACATTCTTGTTTGACTTATATAAAATTAAGGCTAACATCAACCACCCATTGGATGCATGACACGTGTACTAGGTTAACTTGTAAACCATAATCCATTTGCCTATAAAAGGAAAAGGATTCCCAGAGTAAATGGTATCTCTTCCAATTAATGTGATACACATTGAAGAGTTCATTTATCTCTCAAACAAACTGAATGGCACTATTGAAAGCTGAAGCTTTAGTTTAGTCATAAGTAGTATGTTTTCTTACTCTCTTAACTTTGGTTAGAGTTTAAGTTCGAAGGAGATAACACCCCAATTGTCATTCAACCACCGTGCTATTCCGTAAGCAAGGTGCGTCATAGATTCTTTATTTGATTCTAATAAGAACCTATACGTTGAAAAGTTACTTCTGTGTGTTTTAAAATTGTTGTTTATATTCTTCATATATATATCTATTTAAAACTCACTTTGTTGCCATGGAATGTGATTAGTTTAACTTGATAAACCTTATATCGCATTCAAAGGGACCAACAATATTGCGTCAAACTTGATTGGTTATTTGATACGAAAGATCTAATGTTTTTAAACAAAACGTATTCACCCCTCTCCCCCTCTATGTATTCTATAAAATTAAACGTATATTTTTAAACGACTCATATAGAGGGTCGTTCGATATAACTTGTGACTTTATGCTATGAAAGTCATGCCCCTATTAACTTTCGTTACAATTTCAGGGTGTTGCATTAAACAACACCATAAACAATAAACACCAACAAAACCCACTACCATCTTCAACCGTCGCTGCCACTCAGCCCACAATCGACGACCCACCATCTACATTTACAACCATAACCATTGCCTCTAGCGTTGATAGCCTAACCTACTTTTTTTACAGATCAAAGAAATTTTTAGTGTGTAAGGTGTTTGGATGATATTTTTTAAAAAGACAGGATAGAATTTGGTGGTGGCTGGTGGCCGAATTTTGTATTTTATGTGTATTTTGTATTTTTAGTATTTTATATGACCAAATTTGCCACCACTGCCTCTTCTTTTTTGTGTTTGTGTGTGAAATTTGATGATGTATATAAGTTAAGAAGGTGAAAAAGAGTAACGAGGTTAAAGAAAATGATTTGTGTTTATGTGAATTTTCATGTGTAAAAATTCATATTTTATAGATTTTTGTAGGTAAATGGTTAAAATATATGAGTTTGCAATTCCATAGGATGAATGATGTTAGGTGGTTTTATGAGATAAATATTGTTAGGTGAGTTTATGAAGATGATGATGATACATGGAGGAAGATGAGGAAGATGAGAGTTAAGATCAATATAGACCCAACATTTGTCATAGACCCAATGAAACAATCTTAGCCACTCATTTTTTTATCAAAAATAAAAAAACTATTTTTCACCTTTTTTTAAATAAAATATCTTACAAACGGTAAATCGTCACACGACAAAAAATACACCATCGCGACGAGTATTTTTTTATCTTTCAGTAGACGGGTGACACGATATACTTTCGAGAAACTTTTTTTCGATTTTTTTTTCAGTCACGAATTGCGAAAATCATATATGATTCGTATAACGAATCATATATGATTCGTATAACGGATCATATATGATTTCATAAAATCATATATGATTTGTGATTCCGACGAACTTTTTTCAATTTTGTTTCAGTCACGAATTGCGAAAATCATATATGATTCGTATGACGAATCATATATGATTTCATAAAATCATATATGATTTCATAAATCATATATGATTTTATAAAATCGTATATTACTTCATAAAATCATAAAAAAAAGTTCGTCGAAAGTACATAGTGTCGCCCCTCTATAGAAAGATAATTTAATTCTCGTCGCGATGATATGTTTTGTTTTGCGTAACGATTAACAGTGTGTGAGATATTTAATTTTAAAAAAAAAAGTGGAAAGTGGGTTTTTTATTTTTGATTAAAAAATAAGTGGCTATGATTGGTTCATTGGGTCTATGACAAAAATTGGGTCTATATTGAACTTTTGGCATAATCTAGTTGAATATATTATAAAAGGAAGAAAGATAGTTTTAAACCAGTATAATGGAATATGATTATAATAAATAAAAAATAAACATGTCTAAGACAACGAAATACTCTCTCCGTCCCTAAATAAGTGTCCACTTTTGATTTTTGAAGTCATTTTTTAGCAACTTTGACCTTAACTATTTCTCTTTTTGTTATATAATACTTGATGCAAAATATATGAATGAATTGGATTTTAAATGTATTTTCATTGATATAATTTTCATTAAGTATTATATAACACAAACAAAATAAATTAAAGTCAAAGTTGATGAAAAAAGACTTTAAAAGTCAACAGTTGACACTTATTTAGGGACGGAGGGAGTATAATGTAAGGCAAATGTAATTTTTTTTTTGTTGTATAAAAGATTTTTTTGAATTCCGTGTATTATGTGTATATAATGGCCATTTTAACCCTACTTGTTTATACAAGTTTGACAAATGAAAAGGTAAAATTGTCACAAAACATATATACTAGACGGATGTCATGATGCATGCAATAAAATAAATAAAAATGACTACAAAATATAGAAAAAATGGTAAAAATGTGTTTCGTGAAAAGTTTTTAGGAGCATTTAGAAGCGATGAGCATTGAGCGTTGTGAATCTTAATATTCGTTGGCAAGCAGCAAGTAGTTTTATCTATTTTTCGCTTTATGAAGTAGCATTTGAGAGCTTTGATTATTCATGAACTGTTTTACATATTATAATACAACTACACTATAATGTGTATCAGGTTTTAGTATTATGTATTAAGTTATTTAGTGGTTGTTGTGTATTAGGTATAACAGTTTATGTGTAAAGTATTAGTTTTTTTGAGATTTTGATGTATAGGTATCAAATTTTAATTGTGTATCAGTAATCCATTAGTCATGTATGAGTTGGTTATTAGTCGGTACAATGTTAACTTGTATTAATATTTTATATTTTGGTGTATCATTGCTAAAATGGTTATGTATCAATGTTTTAGTGGTGTTTTAGATTAGTTCTCATTTTAACAACTTTAAAAAAGTTCTCGCATTAACTCTACGCTATATATCTTACATTAGATATAACAGGATAAATAAATGACACCTCATGCAACATAAATGCCACATCATCACCAAAGAATGCCACCTCACCCGCAATTTAATCGTCGTCACCACCTTTTAAAGACACCTAAGCATTTTTTAATCCACATAGGCAGCCAAGAAAGCCACCTAAGCATTTATTTAAGCCATGTATGCATCCTGCAATCTTGCAAATAAATTCGTATTAAAAAGGCTATGGCAAGACTCGAACTCAGGATAGTGCATACATAGACAAATTCATAAACCACTAGAGCAACTCCCAGATTTGTGATTACATTTGAAAAATAAAATCAATAAACAGTATATCCCAAAATCAATTCCATCTTTATCAAAACACTGGTTTGTTATAAATAAACATGTCCTTTTGAATTCAAAACATTGATTTGTTATGGAAGTCCCTAAAATAACGCCAATTAGGTTTTTCATACCAAAAATTAGGCGATCATTCACTGGCATTGAATAAGAAGACTTTCAAATTTCAAAATCTCACACCAAAACTTATAGAGGAAGCCATACCATTTATAGTCCATCTCTTGAATGCTAAATGATCAGTTTCTTCAACCTTGAATCCATACCAAGGTATGAGTTATTGATGATCTAGGGTTTTTATATTTTATTTTTCTATTATGTGTTACTGATGATATATCGTGTGATTTTCTAATTAGATGTTGGATCTATAAATGCAGGTTTGTTTAATTTCAAATTCTTCTTTTGATTATTATTTATTCAATACAGGGTTCTAGATTCAACATATAAGCCATTGAATTTAATTTATTGGCGTGTCATTTTAGAAGGTTGCAAGTCGGTTGCATCGGTATGAATAAGCACGTATTAGGAAATCACACAGGTTAATATATACGAAGCAACATTTAATTGATTTTTTATAATGTAATTTTTTTCTAGGATGCTAAATGTAGTATATTCTAATATAAATAACAGGTGGTAGAATTTTCCGCAAATGGAGAACGTGAAATCAGTGAACTAATAGCTAAGGTTATGGAAAGAGGGCTTGAAAAAGCATGTATACATGATTTTACTTTTAAGTTGTACAGATGAAGACTTAAAAAAGTAAGGTCATGATTTGGCTTCCACACATTATGTCCCATCTTTGAGCCAGCATCCATTAACAGGCGATTGATAAGTATTAGGGTCAGAAACTTACATGTTTTATTTAGCGGATTTAGCATCTGACACTTGCATATTGTAATACGCGTGCGTGTTGACCTGTTAGACAACCCAGCAGTTATAAATTTCATGCTATATTACTGCTTTTGCTGACTGGTGTCTTCTTTACGTAGAGGAATACAGCCGGTGTATCTTCTGAAAACACGAAACTTAAGCTCCTGTTATAAGCTATGAAACAACAAGCTTAATTACACGATTGTAAATTTTGTAGAAACATATTTGGTTCCACAAAACACTGTAACATTGCTTTGCATGGAAAGTTTATATCAGTGAAATGCCACTAACAATGAGCAACTGTGTTACCGAACTTAACACTTTTACTCATATATATAAAATAAGCGACCATGGAATTATGACCACTAACCCCTAGTCTCAATACTAAATAGTCCGTGTTTGTACAGGGTGTTCACAATCGGATCAAGACCACTGGACAGGGTTGTCCAAACCTAATAGAAATATTTGAATGCATTCAATCGTTTACCTCTCGTTAATATAACAGCACGTACACATCAAAAGGCATACAACTCATAGTGTGGAATGAAATCAATCACGTATACAAACACATTGCGTTTACTTCTTTCCAACAACAAACATGTATCCCCCTCGCGCAGTATTAAAATCATTTAAAATACTTCAAAGCGAGGCTATAAATTTACCTGAACTAAGGACCGAAGATCAAATAAACCAAAAACAATCCAAAGGATCAGTCTCGACAACGAACTCAACTACGACCTATAATTAATGTCGCCCGATTACTTTTTAATAAAGCACGATCAAATAGTGCGTGTATCGCAACTATTGAAATAGTATAAATATACATACACATGCGATGAGAATCCACTTGCGCGTCCTAGATCCTAAACTCCACATAATTGAGTTACGATTCATGCTAATCATTCTATATAATACGTCACCTTAAAATCGATAAACTTTCTATTTTGGGAAACTTTCACTTTATAGAAAGTTGCTAATTAATCGAAAGATACCATTTTCTTAGTAAGTCCCTTCATCTAATATATAATTATAATAATATTTATTTATCAATCGTTGAACTATCGACATTCAACTTTGTTATTAATTTTTTTTTTTTACTAGTATCGGGATCATAACCCTAATAATACAAAAGACACTATTTTATAGAATAAATGACCTATTTTTCATCGTAACAATCGTAAGTCAAAGATTATTTATACTCGTAAAATTAATTAGCGTTTATAATTTTTTATAAAAACATCCAACAGTCTTGGTATCAACTCGGTTGACTTTTCCAAAATCAACGTGACTTTTATTTTCTAACTTTGACTTTATGTATACATATATTGCTAGATCTGACCCGCTTAAAACGACCCACTATATCACATTTTCACGACTCGGACTATAAAGAGATTTTATGCAAAACGACATTCCGGACAACTTATTAGTTTTAGCCGAGACCTGAAACTCGAAAGAAAATGACCAAAATGCCCCTACAAGTTTCTGCAGGAACTTATGGACATTTAAAATGAAAAAAAGAAAATGTGCAGAATTTGACTTTCAGTTTTGACCCGTTATTACGCAATTTTAAAACTAACAAGCCTCGCGGCAAAGTAAAACGACATTCCAAACTACTTTCGCGTTTCGCCGAAAGGTTAAAACGGACTCGAAAGTACTCAAATTGTCCATTTTCGAATCTGCCAATTATCTAATTAAATTGCAATAGCTGTTTGAAAATTATAGTTTTTTCAAATCTTGTTTTCGTCGTAACTTCTTCGTTATGAGGAGTTACGGGGCATTCGAATTACCGAAACGCTCATAAAAATACCCACTACCATATTTTCTAAACCAAAATCAAATTTCACAAAATCTCAAACATCGTTTTCCGCGCCAAAGTTTCTGCTCAAAATCTACGAGCTACGAAACGCGCCAAAATCCATTTTTGACCAAAAATTCTATTCACGACACATCTAAAATGGTCTATAAACAATATTCAACTCGCTCAATCAATCAATAACAAAAACTAACTAGAACGACGCAAGAACTCAGGATGTTTCATCACATGCACTTAGGGGTGAGCAAAAAAAACCGAAATAACCAAAAAAAACCAAAACCGAAAAACAAAACTATCTCTAACCGAAAACAACTGAAACCGAACTAATAAACGAACCGAAATTGCCAAATACCGCTACCGAAAACCGAACTACGGAATTCGGTTTCTCAAAGGTGTGTAATATAGGGTTGACAAGTCTTAAACCATAAAACGATAACTCAGAAAACCGAATTTATATAATAAAAGTATATATAGGATTTTTTATATAATTTTTATAAATATAGAAAAATAGATCGATAAAAATATATATAAAAAAAAATTAGATTTATATATATAAAATATATTATATGATAAAATATAAGAATATATAGATAAATATAATATATATAAATATATAATACTATAATATATATATATATAAAGATCATAAAAATTTTACCTAAATATTTGAAAAACACAGTTTTATGATTGAAATAATTTTTTTGGCTAAATATATTTTATTAAAATAATATATAAATATAAATCTTTAGGATAAAGTTGTGTAAATTCGGTGAAAACCCTACAAACCGCGAATATAAGCCGAACGGACCTAACTAGAGTCAACCGAACGAACGAAAAGCAATTGAATCGGTTGGGTTCAGTAATTGTGAACCTAAAAAATTTTTTATAACCCGAACTGAACCTGAAACGAACAAATTCGAATAAACCCATAACCGACACCGATCCAACACCCTACACTGGCAATCATGCGAAAATCATCGAATCTCACAAATTAAAAATAAAACTAGTATTTAGAATACTTACAATGCTATATTAAGCAAAATCAGACAAGAAAAGTTTTCATCTTGTCCCCTTTGTTCCTAGCCGTGACTTCAGACCAAACCCAAAAAACCAAAGCCGAACATTTTCCAATAACCAAGCTTCAAAAACGATTATCTCTACCACTTTAACTATTTCCGAATTTTTCACAAAAATACTTGAATCGAGTCCTGATACGACAACTGAGAAAGAAAACGCCATATGGCATGTTACGTTTCTTTATGTGCGAATACGTAGAAAAAATGAGCGAGTTATTAAAGAAAAATAAAAGATTGAACATTATGCATGACATTTTTTAAACGACCGTGCTCGCGTATTCCGATGGTAGGTGATCGGAGTTCCGTTACATGGGAGGGTGGAGGGGAAGCTTCATTTTTATAACAAAAAGAGTAATGTGTGTTTTGTGATTAGTATATAATTAGAGTAAGTGTAGTTTGGGCTTATTTGTCACCTTGGTCCCTCCCTCTTTTCCTTAATTTAATTTATAGACACATAAGCTTTTACCTCTTTAACAAATAACCGCCATAATGAGCTCGGGAATTATACTTTCGTGACTAAATGTTATTTCCGTCACACTTAAATTTGGTTAAAATATTTAATAAAAAGTTAACTTCACAGGTCAAATAAAGGTGTTGACTCAGTTTTCGGCTAACTCGGGAAAATAATGTTGAGATCCAACGAAATATGAATTCATAGAAAATAAAATTAACTGAGGCGGCGTCAAAATTTTTATGAACCGAAAACGTTCAAATCCCGTTCTTGCGCAGATATATGAAAACCGTAAATCGAACTTCAGACTCGCGAAACGTTAAAATAAAATAATTCTAAATTACGATCATAAATAACAATACGAAAATAATTATTCCTCGACAATTAAAAATTTATTTAATGTCGAGCGTCGTTCACTATGAACATATAAAATTAATTATTAGTGTACACCAGAAATCTACGAATCATCATTACGCGTCGTAAAACTCGGTTGTTACATGTAAGAATATTTGTCCTTCGCAAATGGAGAACGTGAAATCAGGGAACTAATAGCTAATGTTATGGAAAGAGTTGAGAAAGAGGGCTTGAAAAAGCACGTAAACATATTTATGTTTTAAGTTGTAACCGTAATAAACCTTGAAAACAAGGTAAGGTCATTATTTTGGTCTTCCAACATATTATTCCCATCTTGAGCCATAGACAGATATCCATTAACAAGCGATTGATAAATATTAGGTAGGAAAACTTTCATGTTTATTTAGCGGGATTTACATCTAGACACATTCGTAATTGTAATTAAACGCGTGTGTGTTGACCGTGTTAGAACAACCCATCATTTTAAATTTTCATGCATATACTCTCACTTAGCTTTAGCTACTGATGTCTTTCTTTACGCAGAGGAATAACAGCCAGCCCCGGAAAGGTCGTACTTCTGAAAACACAGAACATTAAGCTCCTGTTTATAAGCTATAGAACACAAAGTACTCAATTACTCTCTGATTGTAAATTTTGTAGAAACACGATATGCGCAACCATACTATGCCCTTTAGCATGTTATTTTCTAGTCCCCTCTAAGGTTATAGGGCTTATCATTTGCAATTAGAGATGATTTTAGTTAACTAAAATACTTACCTGCTTTACTTTTTTACGTACAACAATACATACATATAGTGCCAAATATAATTTGTTGAGATTCTATGTTGGGAATAAAAGGCTTCTTAACGGTTACTACTGCTGCTTCAAGTTACTGCTGCTAGTTATGAAGATTACTACTGCTAGTTATAGTTTCTACTGCTGGTGAAGACTGCAGGAAATACTCTAAGTCATTACTACTACTAGTTGTAAAGTTACTACTGCTAGTATTAGTTACTACTACCAGAAGAGTTTCTGCTGTTAGTTATAAGTTAGTACCGTTAGTTATATGTTAGTACTGCTGATGTGATAAGAATGAGATATTTTAGAAAACGATATGTA
>BQNB010104479.1:0-23810 GCA_026074375.1 Tanacetum coccineum | reverse complement strand
TCAAATTAAAGTTAAAGTTGTTAAAAATTTCAAAATAAACCCACTAAAAATGTGAAAAGCTAAAAATTTATAAATATATATAAAAAAGATGTTGAATTAAAGATCAAGAAATTTTAAAAAATACGGTGAAATTAGATCATAAAAAAAAATAGATAAAAAGATATGTCAAATTAAAAATAAAAGTGATTTTTAATTAAGAAGTGACACATGTCACTCTATGATGTGATTTTCTAAAATAAGATGGATGGTCAAGATTGCACCTCCTTATCTTAATTTTTGATAGGACCCACATTGTAAATGCTTTATATAATAGTATAGAAGTATAGATTACACTAGCTTAACGATTTTGGTGTTAGAAAAATTCAGTCGACGAACTCGCTGACTAGTAAATGTCAACATAAACACACAATTATATTAGAAGTAAGTTACATATTCAATTTAAACATGTTAATGTCATATTTACTCAAGACATGTTATAATTTCTTTGTACATCATACGTTCAAATTTTGTATTTTAAGTTTATATAAAATTTCATGTTCAGATTTGGTATATATAAAATTAACCTTAAAAATAAGGCAAATTTCGTCCCTAGGATCTCTATTTTGGACACTCCCAGCCACTCCTTTTTTTATAACTAAAATGGTACATAGATCACTGTATCCCCACGGTTTAGCCCCTGGACCTAACGGTGGTTGGTATTTCTTCGTTAGTTGGACTCACGTGCCTCGCACGTGAGGGTAATATTGTCAATTCATCTTTCCCGCTCGATTACCTCTATTCCTGCTAAACACCTAAACAGGTCTATTTTCATTTTAACCCTTGATTTATGCAAATCAAAAACAAAAAGTCACTAAATCAGAATGGTTGAAGGTCAGTTTTGCCAGATTCGAGCTCACTAAATCAGAATGGTGTCATTAATGGTAAGCATTATCTTTTATTGATATTTATGTTTTCCTTGGTTTTGATGTGATGTTTTGAACATGCAAAGTGTGAAGTAGGTTACGTTGTATTTCAAAATTGCACTGGTTATTTTGATTTTATTTTTTTTATTGTGCTTTTTGTTCACACACTTATCCGAACCTGTTCACCGTGAAAATCCAGTACAATGGTCAGTTTTCCAAACCGCCTAAGAGATGATACAAGTTTGTTGAGTTAGATTATGTTGACCTAGTAGATTCCGACATGTTCTCCCTTTATGAATGGTCTGAGATGCTTAAGGAACTAGGTTTAGGGGATAATAATAAGATATTGTTTACGCATTTTAGGATCCATGGGATGCCTTTGGATGATGGTTTTGTTCCTTTAATGGCGAATGTTGATGTCATTAAATTATTGAATTATGTCACCAGGTGTAAAGAAATAGAGGTTTATATAGAAACTGATGTGTCATTGGTAGAACTACATTTGGTGGAGTTGGTAGTTAGTCAAAGTCATATCAAAGGTGTAGGAAATGGTGTAGTGATTGAGGAGATTGTTGAAGATAATGTTGTTTCCAGCAGTGGAAAAGAATCAGGGATGTTAATGTTAGAGTGGCATGGGATGGGTAAAGAAGAGGTTATATCTAGAAGTGGAAAAGAATCAAGGTTGTCAACGTTAGAGTGGCCTGATATGGGTAAAGAGGATAAACATGTTAACACTTCAACTCAGGCTTTAACTTCTGATGTTTGTCCAGTAGTTGAACCTAGGAATGATGAGAATGTAGGAAACTTAGACTGTGATAATGAGGTACCAATGGGAAATCCATTTAGTTTTAGGAATCTAATGGAAGACTCTAATGTAGATGTCCATGATGTGGCAATTAAGCATGAGAATGTTGATGATGTACATGAATAGAATGTTGGTGACATACATGAGAAAGTGCATGAGACACTTATGGATGATGATTTGTTCCAAAAATATAGTGTTGTGGACTGGCAAGAGGAAGCTTGTCATATTGTTGATGAACAACAAGATATTGCATAAATTTTTGATGAGCTAAATCATCTTGGTGAGGATGTGTTTTCTCAAACAAGTGGTGCTCAAGTAGAGCATGCTCATGATGTTGATGAAGAAGATGTTGATATGGAAGAAAATGTGGAATAATAATAATAATAATAATAATAATAATAATAATAATAATAATAATGTATCGTTGACGAGGATGATAAGGATAGTGACTTTAAGATGGATGACAATGGTTTTCCCCACACGTGACCTGAAGTGGACATGCAACATTACAAATTTAAGGTTGATGCTAACCTAGATCAGTTTAGGATGACAGCTGATATGAACTGGCAGGATTTTGGTCTTGATGTAGTTGATATGGAAGAATTGTATAGCGGTGATGTGGGTGGTGATAAGCAGCCTCCACAAATCAGGAAAAGAATATTGTGAGAGATCAGAAGAGAATATGCGGGCAAAGCAAACATTAAGGAAGGTGATTTTTTTGTGACACATGAGTTTGTTCACAAGAAACTAATAACTGATAAGTTAAGGATACTTGTAGTTGAGTCAAGAATAACTATTAAAGTTGTCATATGCGATCATATAAGGGTGAGATCCAATTGTTATGGCACTGACATTGGGTATATGAAAACCAAACAAGGCCCAAAGGAAATCATTCGCACACCTACCAGAGATAGTGACAGCCCATATACATCAAACAACAAGGACAGAGGTGGGAAAGGTGAAAAGTAGGGACAAATAATGTAAGAATGTAAAGAGAGAAAATTCACTTTGCCCATGGTCCCTACATGTCTCAAAGTGCGGGGATGAGGTGGCTTGGTCGGTGAAAACATCGACTAATGAACATAAATGTATCCAAACAAGAGATGTGAGAGTTGCAACAGTTAGGTTTTTTCTAAAGAGATCGACCCATATGTTCTACAAATTTAAATATCCTAAATAAGGCATTACAAGAATAATTGCAACGAAAATTCCAAATTAACGTCAGTCCTGAAATAGTTTACAGGGCAAAGGAAATTTCCATGAAGCAGATAAGAGGGGACTATCAACAACAATATGTCATCCTAAGAGATTATGCTATGAAACTAAAAGAAAGAAACAGAGACACAACTATAAAGATCCAAGTGGAAACCAACACATATCTAAACCTGAATTTTAGGGATTTCAAAAGAATATATGTTTGTCTTGGTCCCCTAAAAGCTTGATACAGAGCATCAAGACAACAACTGATAAGATCGTTTAAAGCTCAGTTTCTTTAGAACTTGTATCTAGGATAAACAATAACAATGATAACAATTATGCAGCGGAATATAATGATGTTTAACAAGGTTTTCTTCATTCATACGTTTCCTATTGCCCCAACTATAACTTGGGGCTACACCACTAACTAATTACTAACTATCTAACTATGGTGTACACACACACCTTTACTAGTCGACTCTCATATGAAAGCCTGTGTTTTTGGATGCTTAAACCTACACACCTAATACCCTTTATATAGAGGGATATTAAGGCTTACAAAGGAAGCTAATCAATATAGATAAGGAAACCATTTAAATCACATTAATATGTTTCCTAATCATTATCTTTAACATCTTTGACCAAATCTTTATAACTCTCCACCAGCTTGAAGAATTCTTTAATGACGATTCTGATCCTTTTGTTTCATTCTTTTATTCATTTTGTCTCATCAAATCAATAATCCCAACAATCTTCCCCTATTTGATGATGACAAAATAAACAAAGTCGTGTACGAACTTCATCATAAAGCTAAAGCTTCCCCTAAAGTTTAGATTTGATCATCTCCCTGAATGAAACAAAATCTTCAATGCTTCCCCTTGACTTAAGATCTCCTTGATCATGCCACCACACATAATAAGCTGCAAATCAATAAACATGTAATCTTCTTCCCCTTTTTGTAATCATCTAATAGGGGTCTTCTATAGATATGCAACTTGTAAACACTTCCCCTCAAGTGGTGCATGTAGATGGTTAAACATTTAATCAATAAGCTTCCCTTGAAACCCATATGTTTACCATCTCTTGAATCTCGAACTCTGTAGGCTCTATGTAGTGATCACTGATGAAGAAAATTTTGAATAAACAACTACAGTATAATGAAACCTATTCATCGCAAGTGGCACATGAAACAAATCCTGATGGTTAAAACATTGTTGGCAAATTAAGCTTCCCCGAAACCCTATGTTAACCATCTTAATTCTGTAGGCTATATGTAATGATCAAGATGAAGAAAACTAAGTATAACGAACTTGATTGCTAGAAGTAGAACAAACCAAACTGTGTGTCCTTATTCTTGTACATCCACGTACTCCAAATCATAATTAAATCAGTGAATATAGTAGACCTTAAAATCTTGACAAAATCTCATCTTCTATATGAGACACTGAGCACAACAACGTAACTCCTTAAAGTGATAGCAAAACCATCTTGGTAGATTTGACAAGTCTTCGTCACATCATTATAAAGTAAGAACAAGTTACACTTCCAAATGCGTGAGCCATTTTAAGATATGATCAAACACAAACCAAATAATTCCACTTCATCTTCAATAAGTGATAATAACATCTTCATAATTAATTAATCAAGAAAATACGACCTTTAAACATTTACGAACATTTAAAACCAAAAACCAAACATCCGTGGTGTGTAGAACCAATCTGTTTCCAATTCGAAAACCAAATCAAAAATGCCTCTGCCCGAGAACCTTCATTGACCAAGATCCAAAACCATGTGTTGTCCGGATATCTGAAGAACTAGCAGGTATTAAACTTCTTTTATCGAATAATACTAGCATACAAATTGACAACAAGTAGTACTAACTAGCATTGAAAATTGTTTTAACATTCTAACAGTTTTTAACTTAATACTACTCTTATTATTGTTCAACCAAGCAGTACTAACCGGAATTCATTCCAAACAGTAGTAATCTTAACATGTATAAGAATCCAGCACACAAACAAACAATGATCAGTAGTTAACTTTCTATAAACCAATGCGAGCAGCACTTACTTCCATTACGCCCAACGACAGTAATAAACAAACTGCTTCATTGTTGGCCTTAGTGCATGCTAGTAAGCGACTAAAATGATACTTTCAAGCACACCCAATCATAGTAATCACGGACCAACCAATACAGCACGTGTTATCAAAATCGGAAGTAGCAGGAAGGCTATAGAAATGGAGCATTAAATTGGGAGAATACGCAATACATTACAGACCTAGAGTATCAGTTAAAGGGATGATATTGGCAGATTTCCTAGTCAAGCGACTAGAGGAGGAATCTCTGGTTACTCTGATGGAAGTAGAAGAAGAACTCCCCGAACTGTAGACCCTATTTACGGATGGATCATCCTGCACAGATGGTTCTGGGGCAGTACTGATACTCATAAACTTAGAAGGGATGGAATTCACTTATGCCCTAAGATTTAGGTTTGACGCCACAAACAACGAAGCGGAATACGAAGCTTTGATTGTTGGATTGCGTACAGCGGAGCAAATAGGTGTTAAAAACCTTCAAGTAAATGTGGACTCACTTTTAGTGGCAAACTGTGGAAACCTAATAGATCGTTAGATCATTTAAGCTCAGGTTGTTTAGACCTTTATCTAGGATAAACAATAACAATGATAACAATTATGCAGCGGAATATAATGATGTTTAACAAGGTTTTCTTCATTCATACGTTTCCCTATTGCCCCAACTATAACTTGGGGCTACACCACTAACTAATTACTAACTATCTAACTATGGTGTACACACACACCTTTACTAGTCGACTCTCATATGAAAGCCTGTATTTTTGGATGCTTAAACCTACACACCTAATACCCTTTATATAGAGGGATATTAAGGCTTACAAAGGAAGCTAATCAATAGATAAGGAAACTATTTAAATCACATTAATATGTTTCCTAATCAATATCTTTAACATCTTTGACCAAATCTTCATAATTCTCCACCAGCTTGAAGAATTCTTTAATGACGATTCTGATCCTTTTGTTTCATTCTTTTATTCATTTTGTCTCATCAAATCAATAATCCCAACAATCTTCCCCTATTTGATGATGACAAAACAAACAAAGTCGTGTACGAACTTCATCATAAAGCTAAAGCTTCCCCTGAAGTTGAGATGTGATCATCTCCCTGAATGAAACAAAATCTTCAATGCTTCCCCTTGACTTAAGATCTCCTTGATCATGCCACCACACATAATAAGCTGCAAATCAATAAACCTGTAATCTTCTTCCCCTTTTTGTAATCATCTAATAGGGGTCTTCTATAGATATGCAACTTGGATCATAACAGCTACAAATCATATACCACAACTACTAATCCAGCCTTCCAATACTCAAAATACCCGCCATGAAGCATAATACGAAAAATGACTCTGAGCAGTAGAAACATAAACTACCAGTAGTAATAAACAACTAGCAGTAGTAATGAAACCTTTCATCTCAAGTGGCGCATGAACAAATCCTGATGGTTAAACATTTTGTCAATTAAGCTTCCCCTGAAACCCATATGTTAACCATCTTTAAATTCTGTAGGCTCTATGTAATGATCACTGATGAAGAAAACTAAGTATAACGAACTTGATGCTGAAGTAGAACAACCCAAACTTGTGTCTTATGTCTTGTACTATCCACGTGACTCCAAACTCATAAATAAATCTGTGAAATATAAGTAGACCACACTCTTGACAAAATAATTCCTTAAAGTGATAGCAAAACCATCTTGCTAGATTTGACAAGTCTTCGTCACATCATTATAAAGTACGAACAAGTTACCTCCAAATGTTGTTAGCCATTTGAGATATGATAAAACACAAACCCAAATAATTCCACTTCATCTTCAAATAAGTGATAAATAACCATCTTCGTAATCAATTAATCCAAGAAAATACGAGCCTTTAAACATTTACGAACATTTGAAACCAAAAACCAAACATCCATGTGTGTGTTGGAACCAATCTGTTCCAATTCGAAAACCAAATCAAAAATGCCTCTGCCCGAGATCCTTCATTGACCAAGATCCAAAAACCATGTGTTGTCCGATATCTGATAGAACTAGCAGTATTAACTTCTTTTATCGGATAATACTAGCAGTACAAATTGACAACAAGCAGTACTAACTAGCAGTTGAAACTGTTTTAACATTCTAACAGTTTTAACTTAACACTACTCTCATTATTTTCAACCCAAGCAGTACTAACCGGAATTCGATTCCAAACAGTAGTAATCTTAAACATGTAGTAGAATCCAGCAGCACAAACATGTTATACTATTGATGGACTTAGTACTGCTATAGAAGATTTACACTGCTAGTGAAGATTGAAGAATTTAAACTAAGTCATTAGTACTGCTAGTTGTAATATTAGTATTGCTAGTTATAGTTAGTACTGTCAGTACAATGTTAGTACTGTCAGTGTAAATTAGTACTGTTAGTTAGTTTATTAGTACTGCTTATGTGATATGCATGAGTTATATTAGGAAATACCCGAACGCCATATCCTTTTCTGCTCCTTCAAAATCATACCACAATAACAACAATAATCGTGACCGTTTAAATCATGTACAAAGAAGACTTTGTCCTGCTTTCACCAATTTAGGGATTGGAATGTTTTTGACAAAAACGTTGGCTAAAAAAATTTTTTCAATACCTTGGAACGTTTGTCACACAACTACACCATCAACAATTACGGCGTACCAAAAACATAATATATAAAAGACAACACTTTTAAGTGTCGCGAAAACCCTGAAACACCAAAAATCGCCCATAACATCCAAACAGAAAATCATACCTTCTTTTTCCCTTCTTATCCAACATCAACAAACCTTAGTATGACCTAGATCAAGAGCCTCGAGGCTCTGATAACAATTGATAAGACGTTTAAAGCTCAGTTTGTTTAAACTTGTTATCTAGGATAAACAATAACAATGATAACAATTATGCAGCGGAATATAATTGATGTTTAACAAGGTTTTCTTCATTCATACTTTCCTATTGCCCCAACTATAACTTGGGGCTACACCACTAACTAATTACTAACTATCTAGTTATGGTGTACACACACACCTTTACTAGTCGACTCTCATATGAAAGCCTGTGTTTTTTTATGCTTAAACCTACACACCTAATACCCTTTATATAGAGGGATATTAAGGCTTACAAAGGAAGCTAATCAATAGATAAGGAAACTATTTAAATCACATTAAATCGCATTAATATGTTTCCTAATCATTATCTTTAACATCTTTAACCAAATCTTCATAATTCTCCACCAGCTTAAAGAATTCTTTAATGACGATTCTGATCCTTTTGTTTCATTCTTTTATTCATTTTGTCTCATCAAATCAATAATCCCAACAACAACTACTAGGGTTGGATGGAGCTTTCATAAAAGGACCACTTACATGCCAAATTTTGACAGTTGTTTCAATTGCAGGTAACAATGGAATATACCCTCTTGCGTATGCAATTGTTAAAGTTGGGTGTAAGAGTTCTTATTTGTGGTTCCTAACAAATCTTGGTGAAGGCTTTGATTTACAACCAAACTCAAGCTACACTTTTATTTCAGACTGACAAAAGGTACAATCAATCAATTTGACAAATTTCAAACATTATTTTTTCTAACCCATTCCTTCTCAGCCAATATATGTTATTCGTATCAGGGTATTGTACAAGCTTTATCACATCTTTCCATCTACTGAGCACATATACGGTGTAAGGCACATCTATGACAACATGAAGCAGATTTATAGAGGTAGACTTTACAAGGATTTTCTTTGGAGGTGCGCAACAACCACCACTGTGGCTCAGTTTGATAATGTTTAACTAATGCTACTAATGATAACAACAACACAACATGAATTATTTTAGTATGAACAGGCAGAGCTAAGTGTGGTATTCTTGTGACCAGTCTTTTTTTTGGGTAAAGGGTTACCCCAGTAAAGTATATTAAAACCAAAAATGTTAAGTACAAATGGAATGTGGCTGAGGTACCACATTAACCTTAAGCTAGCAGCTTGATAAACTCCTAAAACTGGTGCTTATGACATGCCATAAATACTTACAACTCTAGAAACAACTAAACAATTGAAACTAGAACAAAATGCACATCAAAAAAAGCTAACCAGCAGCAACCGTAAAAGTAGACAAACTTCCACCTGTTTTAGTACTATTAAATAAGTTAGCCGATTCATCATACACATTTTCAACCTCTTCCTCGCTTTCATCATCCAAAGCAGCATAAGAATTAGACATAGTGATATTAACTTCTTTAGTAGGAGGAACAATAGCCTTAAGGGGTTGATTCTTTAACAAAGAAGTAACTTGAGACAAGCCAGATTTAGATGCATTACCCACATTAGTAGCTCCCTTCTTTGGCACGTTTGCAGTCACCTTTGGACCATACCTAACATTATGTTTAACCGAGTGACCACCAATATAACACCCCATGTTTTAGGGTCATTTACAACGTCAATAAATTCACTATGTATTTTTAGTATTGTACGCGTTTGCATTTAAGTCGTAATCATTAAGTTAAATCGCGTAAGCTAAAAATTGTCGTCCAATGTAAACGGGCATCAAACAATTAAATGTTTACATCAAGCAAGTGTTAAGTAATTATTTTGAGTATAATTATTAACTTTGCACAATTTATTTTATCGGTTACATAAAGCGTTTACGTTTCGCGATAAATTGTATTTAGGTATACCCGGAATCACAAAAACATTTCTACGCTTCAACGAATACCTATGTTTATACCCAATACCCAAAGTTTATAAAACTTTACCCATATATATCAAATGGGACGCCCCACTTTAATGGAAATAAGCAAGACTTATACATTTTCAAAGTAATACACTTTAAATAAAAGACTACAACTTATAAAAGCTCAAGTAATACTTTCATTTTATACAAGTATTAACTCAAAATATCCAAGATATTAGCTAGTCACTTCCTTCCTTGAATTCATGGGTTAATCTACATCTAAGGAGACATAAGGACATACAACCTTAACTATGGCATTGTGCAAGTATGGCTTAACAAGACTCCTATCATGACTAGTGATTTACATCACTAGTCACCCCTAATTTCTTCACCAATTGCCGCCCCCCATGTGGTTTCTTAGACTTTTGGTCTTTGTTATATCAACTTTGACTAGCCTAGTGCATATATATCTCATGTACTACAAGTAATAACATACACAACACAAAACACTTAAGAAAATCAACACCATTTCTCTCCTTTCTTCTTACTAGGCCACGACAAACAAACACCCCTTAAATAAATCCATAACTTTGATTTTCTAAGAACATACAAGTATTCCTTCATCATATTTAAGGTATACTAAGAAGGGTTGAAGGTTTGGTTAATCATTTTTAAGGTTTAAGCAAGGAAAAGCAAGATTAGGGTTTTGTGGTTAATTAGGGTTTTCTAATTGTGGAAGCTAGGGTTTATTATCTAAACAAGGGTTTAGAAGTTGTTACTTTTCATCCTACTACACATCAAGGTTATCTAAAAACCCTACATCATTTACTTTCATGATTTCATATGTATATAATGTTTATATGGCTCATCACCATTTAGGATACTTTTAAACATGTAAAAATGGATTTTTCTTGTTATCATGATTTTATATACTTTTACACATGTTATATGGGTGGTAATATCATGTCATAATAGTGGTATAAGTATTACACAATGTTGGTTTAAGTATAAAAAGTATATGTAGAAACTAGTAATTAAAAGTTACTTATTAAAAGTTATGGACAAAAAGTGTTGTAAATGACTTGTTAATCTTGTTATCATGGACTCATGTGGACAAAATATGGACTAAGGACTTATAATATATATAAGACATGTGATATAAAGGACTTGTGGTATTTTATCTAAACTAAAAACTAATAAAAACAAAGTTATGTAAATAAATACATATGTATTAAAAAGGGGCTGTTTGAGTTCGACTTTTAAAGCATGGATTTTATAGTTTATAAAAATAGTACGTCTCATGACGATTCCAAAAAGGTAAGAAACTCGAAAAACGGATTAATAACGAAAAAGATACGTAGTTTACGAGTTACACGTTAATTAAACGCGTTATAAAAGAGATTTTATAAAAACAAGTTATAAAATACTTCTAATATATAAAGTTTATTATTTTTCACAGATAGCACTTAATTTTAGTATTCCAAAACAATTCGGATCATAATTTTTGGATCAATAACGAAGGAGTTATGAATTACGCGAGATTATATACTTAAATGTATAAAAATACTTTTATAAAACTATTTTTATAAAAGTTACTGTTCACATCAGTAAATAACATTTTGAAAACACCATTAATATGATAGAACTTTTAATAACAAAGACGTGCTCGAAAGAATCGCTAAAAACGGAGCTATAACGAATAAAATACGACATTTACGGGTTTTACGATAACTAAATCTATAAAAATAATTTTATAAACTGTTATGAACAGTAAAAGTACTGTTCACCAGTAGGTCAAAAATATGAAAATGTAATATTTTGATAACTCGTCTTAATACGAAAGCGTGGACATAAGAAACGTAAGAAACGGGCTTAAAACGAAGAAATCGCGTCGTTTTTGCTATTGAGATATTTATAAACGTTTTAACTTTATAAATATGATTTCACAAACACGATTAGATGGTGATGTAGCTATATAGAATTGTATATGGTAGTAGTTATTCAAAGTGCTTAGTACTTATACGACCTACGTTTAATTAGGTTGCATTCCGTCATTTCCGTGACGCATTTTCTGTTGTATTTGGATTATCATTAACTCAAGGTGAGTTCATAGCCCCACGTTTTACATTTTAATGATTTACAAGTTTTAAGGTAAGAAACATATGCATGTTTTACAATTGGACGCAAGTGGACATTTCACATTTACGATTACGTGTTTGCCTAAGTAGCGATAACCTATTTGAGCCCATTATCATGAACTGTCAATTATTGTTGTGAGCACGAATGTTATAAATAGATCTATTTGGGATTGACATCCCCGTTCAGGGTGAGTCATGCTTACTGTGCCGGTTTGCCGGACAACGAACGTATACCATGTCGGACATAGGATGTTGCGGGTTAGAACATCATTACGGGCAATGTTGGCAATCTATATTGCATTTCATACATGTCGAGCTTCAGTGGCATGAGCTTAGGAAAACGTAATTAGTGCCAGGGTCCTGGAGTACCACTTCATCAAATTTGTTTCAGAGCCGGTTAATCATAGTTCATGCACCAGAGGAGATGGTACTTTCAGGAGGACAGCCCCTACCTGCCACTGTCTTACCTACCACTGATTCACCAGGCTATGTTCCTGAGTCAGATCCTGAGGAGGATCCGAAGGGGGATGATGATGAGGACCCTAAGGAGGATCCTGCTGATTATCCCTATCGACGGAGGAGACGATGGCGATGATGAGGATAAGTCATCCGATGATGACAAGGATGATGATGTTGATATTGAGGAGGATGAGGTGGAGGAGGAGCACCAAGCTCCTGCCGACTCTATAGCTATTGCTTTACCAGCTATCGATCATACCTCATCTACTAAGGAGACTAAATCGTTTGAGACCGACGAGTCTGCGGCCACACCACCACCACATCCTGCATACCGGGTTACTGCTAGGATATCGATCCGAGATGAGCCACCTACACCATTTTGGTCTGATACAGAGGTTGCCAGACTCCTTGCTATACCTACTCCACCACCATCACCACTTTCCCCATGGTCATCACCACTACCTCAGATTCCCTCACCACCACTACCAGTATCATCTCCACCACCTGCTAGTCCTATTCGTTCGTTGGGTTATCGAGCTGCGATGATCTGGCTGAGAGCTGAGGCCCCATCTACTTCCCATTCACCACCGCCACATATCATACTCTCCCACACCAGAGCAGATACACCACCGTCAGGTACCCCACCATCGGGGACACCACCACTTTTACCCATACCGCTACCTACTTCATCACCACCTTTGCATCTACTCTCTACTGACCGTAGAGCAGACAGACTTGAGGTTACCATACTGCCTCGGAAGAGGTTAAGTATCGCTTCTTGGTCAAGAATATGAGGTAGTAGAGAGCTCATCATGCCCCTACTGCTAGACCACTAGAGGTATTTGGGCAGACTATAATCTTGTTGCTACCATGGACAGGGAGATTATGCGGGATCTAGAGAGATGTCGGTTATGGGATCACCGACACTTAGGATGAGATGCTGGTAGACATGCCAAGGGAACCAGCGACTAATGACACAAAGTTGGGTCGACGGATGACAGAGTTTACCACTAGGGTTAGGCAAGACACAGACGAGATCTATACGAGGTTGGATGATGAGCATTCTGAGCGACAGCTGATGGCTGGTCAGCTCAACATGCTGTTTAGGGATAGGCGTGCACATACTCGTACTGCTAGGCTCATGGAGGCTAAGGCTAGGATGTCTCGAGAGGCTTAGGGACGATCCATAGATGCGAGTAACCTTGCGCGTGCAGATGTTATGTCATTACGTACTCACGTAGTAGCATAGCAGGCAGTGATTACAGAGTTACAAGCAGCGGACCACAGGAGATAGGCGGTGATTACAGAGATGTTGGCAGCAGACTGCAGGAGACAGGTACAGTTCATTAAGGCACTAAAGCTACTGAAGAGACTCTGACCCCAGATGACAATGTTTTGAGAGGACAGCAGGGACCCGCCAAAGGTCCTGCACAGCTAGATGCACCAGAGGAGGCTGGTAACAGTTCATGATCATGTTATGGCTAGTTATTTTGTACCGCCTACTAAGTATTATGGGTAATTCCTGGCTAGTATGGCTTTAGGTTGTGTATTTTATCTTGTAACCTAATCGTTGTGATCATTTTGTATTTGAACCAATCATGTATGTTTTCCAATTATATATGGAATGTGTATTATGTCATGTCTATAATCGAATTTATTATGAATGAATGTCGATTTAGTTACACCATTGTTAACTTCAATGCAGTTGTATATTTCACTGTGTGTTGTGATCTCTCTTTACTTATTGTGTATATGTCATGTCATAGTTATGATTTTATGAAATCTAACGGGTATTATATTTTCTTGTGATTGAATAAAATGGCACCAAAAAGAGCCATGAGGTCAAACTTAGCCCCAGAAATAACCAACACCACATCTGTCACTAATGCCCGGCTTCAGGCAATGATTAACCAAGGCGTTACTGCCGCTTTGGTAACACGTGATGCTAATAAAAATACAAATGGCAATGATAGCCATATTTTAGGAGTGGGTGTTAGAAGGACAGAACAAACTGCCTGTGAATGTACTTATATTGATTTTCTCAAATGTCAACCATTAAAGTTCAAAGGCACGGAAGGAGTTGCCGGTTTATCTCAATGGTTTGAAAGAATGGTGTTGGTTTTCCACATCAGTAATTGTACAGTTGAGAATCAAGTTGTAAAACCCTAAAATCAGAACAAGTGCAAAATTACCAAAATGCCCCTAATGTCAGAAAATTTAAAAAGCATGAATAAAATTCAATCAAGTGTTATAAATTATAAAATACATCATGTGACAAGTATGAAATTTATATAAGATTAAAATATCTTATATTATGCAAGAAAAATAATTATTTCTTATAAATATGTATTTTGCCGAAATAATTATAAGTAAATTACTTATATTATACAATTAAATATAAAATATAATAGGGAAATTATGAAATATTTTTAGGCAAAAATAAAATCTGATTTTATACTTTGAAAATACCCAAAATCTCGGCATTTTAGTTTGTATATCTTTTTATATACAATTTTCATTTGTAAATATCTTAAAAACCATTTCCAAAAACCCTAAACAATTAAAGTGGCGGCACCATTATTTTTTTCAAGGCAAGAAACGAATTTTCTAGGGTTCTTGGGAGTACAAGGGAGCTAAGAAAATTATTGGTTCATTGGTTTGAAGCTTGATTCGATTTATGGTGTTCTTTTGAATTCGAAATACCTAGCCGAACTCAATAATTCATAAAATCATCCATAATTATTCAAGGTATTTTTATAACTCATTTTACATTATATACATCTGATATGTTCATGAGAAAAATTACCATGCACGTTATTTTGATTTATTAAGCTTAAACATGATCTAAACCCTAATGATGCAAGAATGTATTCGGCTTTAATAAATTAATTCTTTATATTTTTATAATTTTTATGACTTGTATATATCATGTATGAAACCAGTAAATAGTTAGAATTTTTTAATAAAGGATTTAGATAATTATTGTGGCATTTCTATTTCTTGCCGATTTTGAATTATGAAGAAATGAAGAAATAAATTGGAAAACGAATTAGGGTTAGGGTTTTTATATTTTTCCCAGGTCCAATACATGCTAATGAATGTATAAAAATTATGTAATTATTGGGGAAAATTCTAATTAGGGTTTTGTGCATTTATTGGTTACCCGATTTGTGTTTTAAAAGTATAAGGGGGTGTTTTGTAATTTCTGAAACTTTGGGGCTGATTATGGCATGTTAATATAATGTATAGATTCTGTGAAAAATAAGTAGAAGGGTATAAATTGTCATTTGATAATTGTTATGGGTTAAACATGATTAATTATATATAATATATATATAATTCGATTGTATTTAAAAACTGAGGGACTTAAAAGTGTAAATTATGAAAAGTACAAGGTATGGTATCAGTAATTTAAAGTATTAAGTATGAAAATACATATTTGATATTTTTATAAGGGCTTGTTTTGCAAAATGGATAATAAAGATCATGTTTAATTAAAGTAAATAAACTACAAGGACTAATTACGTAAATTATGTAAGATCAATGATTTGGATGTGTAAATCAGAACTAGAAACTGACTAATTATAGAAACATTGCTATTTATGGAAACATTATATTTATAGAAACTGCTAAATTATAGAAAAATGCTATTTATGGAAACCTGCTATTTATAGAAAACCTGCATTTTATAGAAACTGCTATATTTAGCAGATATTGTTGGGAAGTTTAATTATGGGAACTTATTAAATTAGGGAAGTTATCATTTATGAAAAGTTAATTAAGGAAAGTCTATGTTTGGAAACTCACTATAATTAGAAGCTGCTATTTTTGGAAAGTACCCAATATAACAAGAATACTAATCATGAAATATATTAATCATGGAATATGTTAATCATGGAACGTACTAATCAAGGAATCATGCTAAAAATAGAAAGTTACTAAAAATAGATAAGAAAAGTCACTAAAAACTAGAATGTTGCTAAAATCAAGAAGTAGACTAATAATGGAAAGTAACCGTTTAATCATGATACAAGGTAACCTTTTATATTGTCCTTTAACATGTAGATCGCATTAAGCAGGAGTAGCTTCCATCTTCTATCCATCTCTTTCGTTTACTGCTGGTATAAGGTTACGGATATTCTGTCCTTTTAGAATAAAGGACATTCTTTCTTTTCAGATTCAATCACCAGAACTGCTATGCTTCCCATTTTTATGGCTTTTGCCATGATCCTTTACATGTTTGATTTCATGACTTATTTCTTATTTTGCTCGAGCTATATATACGCCATTGACCAGATTTACATGACTTACCACCTAGTCATGGAGGTACCATGACCGTGACACATGAGGCACCTGTGTCACGACTCTTTCGCGTTGAGAGTGATTTCACGCGGCGTCCCTTTTCATGTTACCAGATTATATTTCATGTTTGGCCATTATTATTCAGGGGCGTATGGGTGCATCCTAGTTTACATGTTTACACGTTCATGGTGATTGGTTGGTGTGTGCTCTACATCCCATCACATTGGAGCTGATCCCTCCACCCATATTATTATAAGAGGTCACCCCTCTATTACATGTTGAGGCAGCCCCTCTATTATATGCATGTATTCACGATATTATTGTTATGACATGTATGATTATATGAGCTCGTGGGCATTCCTTATTATTTATGTTTATAAATGATATCTCATGATATCTTTGACTTCACGTTACCACGTTTTACATGTTTATTTCCTATTCCTTCACGATGTATTCTCCAGGTTTCCTCATGACACTCATGATCTTTCCGCTGCTTTATACTTATTATCCAGGATTCATACTTATTACTTACATTGTTATTATATCCGTTCACTGAGCGTTATGCTCAGCCGTATTTCTTTCTCTTTCTTATACGGCAGGTATCTAGAGGGAGATTGGGCTTGAGAGAGTGTGTGCTTAGGAAGTGACCATTTAGCTTCCTTTCTTTTTATCGCAGACACTTTGATGTGCTATACTATCTTGGACACATGTTTTAGTCCTTTAGACTTCTTTTACGTTATTCATGTTGATCTCATAATCGGGAGCCGATGTTTGATTCCGGCTTTCCACCTTGTTCTATGTTATCATTTATGACTTTATGCCTTTATTATGCTTTGATATGACACCATGATTATGACGTTTCGGCCTACTCTCCGGAGCGGGTTTGGGTCGTTACACAAGTCAAGTTTGCTACTTGCACTCTCTATTTAGTTGCTTTAACATGGTGGAACACTCATGTCAAGACAGTTGGTCATGATGCCGCTTACGGTATGCCTTGGAAAACACTCATGAAAATGATGACTGACAAATACTGTCCTCGAAATGAAATCAAGAAACTAGAAATGGAGATTTAGGATCTGAAGGTGAAGGGTACTGACTTGACAAGTTATACCCAACGCTTTCAGGAATTGGCTTTGTTGTGCGGGAGGATGTTTCTCGAAGAATCTGATAAAATTGAAAAATATGTCGGTGGTCTTCTCGACATGATTCATGGGAGTGTAGTGGCGTCTAAACCAAAGACAATGCAAGATGCAGTTAAAATCGCAACCGAGCTAATGGATAAGAAAATCCGCACTTTTACTAAGCGCCAGACAGAGAGTAAAAGGAAGTTTGAGGATACCTCAAGGAACACTCAGAACCATCAACAACAACAATAATAGAACAAGAGGCAGAACACTGGCCGGGCCTACACTGCAGGATCTGGTGAGAAGGAAGCCATACGGGGGATCTAAACCCCTATTGGTTCTGCTAAATGCAATTATCACCATGATGCTCCATGTGCTCCTAAATGCCACAAATGCAACCGAGTGGCCTTCTGGCCCCGTGATGTAGGTGTACCGCCAATGCCAACACTACTAACAACTAAAAGGGCATTGGGTCGGGTCAGAAGCCTACTTGCTATGAGTGTGGAGTTTAGGGACATTTTAAGAGGGAATGTCCAAAGCTGAAGAACAATAACGACCATGGTAACCAAGTTGGAGGTGGCAATGCTCCAGCCAAAGTGTATCCAGTAGGGCATGCGGGCATAAACCCAGACTCTAACGTTATGACTGGTACGTTCCTTCTAAACAACTGTTATGCTTGTATCTTATTCGATACTGGTGCCGATAGGAGTTTTATGTCTACTGCATTTAGCTCCTAAATTGATATCACACCGAAATGCATTACATATTTATTGACATTGAAATAGCCGACGGGATACATATTGGGTTGAACACTATCCTTAGGGGTTCTACATTAAACATCCTGAACCACCCATTCAATTAGACTTAATGCCAGTAGAACTTGGTAGTTTCGACGCTATAATTGGTATGGATTGGTTGGTAAAGTACCAAGACAATCATTGTGTATGCCAAGGAAGATTGTTCGTATCCCTTGGGAAATGAAAATACTCCTACTCGTTCACGGTGACGGAAGCAACCGGGGATCAAGGATGTCTGCAAATTATCTCGTACACCAAAAACACAGACATACATGCAAAAGGATGTCAGTCCTTATGGCAAATATTACTACAAAGGAGAAGGAAGACAAGTCAGAGCAAAGAAGCGACTTTGTGGACGTACCGATAGTTTGATTTTTTCCTAATGTATTCCCTAAGGACTTGCCGGGTCATCCTCCAACTCGACAAGTGGAATTTTAAATCGATCTAATACCTAGTGCTACACCCGTAGCCCGGGCACCTTATCGATTGGCACCTTCTGAAATGAAAGAGTTGTCGGAGCAACTAAAAGAACTATTTGACAAAGGCTTTATAAGACCCAGTTCCTCACCCTGGGGAGCTCCAGTCTTGTTTGTCAAAAAGAAGGATGGGTCGTTTTGAATGTGCATCGACTATCGGGAACTGAACAAGCTGACAGTGAAGAATCGTTATCCACTCCCAAGGATCGATGATTTGTTTGATCAACTACAAGGATCCAGTGTTTATTCTAAGATAGACCTGCGATCAGGTTATCACCAGCTTCGAGTACGGGAAGAGGATATTCCAAAAATGGCATCCGCAAATTCGGATAATTGGGTTTCATTTACAAGTTCCAAGTTATGTCGCACCAGCGTATTTATGGATCTCATGAACCGCGTGTGCAAGCCATTTTTGGATAAATTTGTGATTGTCTTTATTGATGATATCCTTATCTACTCCAAGAACAAGAAGGAGCATGAAGAACATCTTAAGGCAGTTCTGGAATTGCTTAAGAAAGAGAAGTTGTATGCTAAGTTCTCTAAATATGAATTTTGGATTCCTAAGGTACAATTTCTTGGCCACGTGATTGATAGTCAAGGCATTCACGTGGACCCTTGCCAAAATTGAATCCATAAAGGACTAGGAATCCCCTAAGACGCCAATGGAGATTCGCTAATTCTTAGGTCTTGTTGGGTATTACCGAAGATTCATTGAAGGATTTTTGAAGATTGCCAAGTCAATGACCAAGCTTACTAGAAAAGGAGTTAAGTTCGATTGGGGAGACAAGCCAGAAGCCGCTTTCCTGTTATTAAAGCAGAAGTTGTGCAGTGCGCTAATTCTGGCTTTACCTGAGGGAATTGAAGATTTCATAGTCTATTGTGATGCGTCGTATAAGGGATTGGGTGTTGTATTAATGCAAAGAGAGAAAGTAATTTCTTATGCAACACGCCAATTAAAAATTCATGAGAAGAACTATACAACTCATGATTTGGAACTTGGATCGGTAGTGTTTTCTCTGAAACTTTAGAGACACTATTTGTACGAAACCAATTATACGGTGTTCACAAATCACAAGAGTCTACAACATATTCTTAATCAAAAGGAGCTGAATATGAGGCAGCGTCATTGGTTAGAACTGCTCAGTGATTACGACTGTAAGATTAGTTATCACCCGGGGAAAGCAAATGTTGTTACTGATGCTTAAGCAGGAAGGAGCAGAGTAATCCATTAAGAGTTCGAGCCTTAGTGATAACTATTGGCTTGGACATTACTAAACAAATCCTGAATGCTCAGAATGAAGCATGAAAACTAGAGAACATGAACGAAGATGTTGGAGGTATGTTGCTTGAAAATTCTAAGGATCCGGAGAAATTTAGAAATGAAAAGTTAGAACCCTGTGTAGATGGAACTCTATGCTTCAATGGCAGGAGTTGGTTACCATGTTATGGTGATTTGAAGACTGTGATCATGCACGAGTCCTACAAGTCAAAATATTCTATCCATCTGGGTTTTAACAAGATGTATCGGGACATGAAGAAGCTATATTGGTGGCCCAATATGAAGGCCAACATCGCCACCTATGTTAGCAAATGTCTGACGTGTGCTAAAGTCAAGGAAGAACACCAAAGGCCATCAGGATTATTGGTATAACCCGATATACGTCAATGGAAACAGGACAACATCACTATGGATTTTGTTACGAAGCTTCCTAAGTCATCACAAGGCTACGATACCATTTGGGTGATTGTTGACCGACTTACTAAGTCAGCAATCTTTGTACCAATAAGGAAAACTGATCCCCTAGAGAAACTAGCAAGATTGTACCTAAAGGAAGTGGTCATGAGGCATGGAATCCCTCTCTCAATTATCTATGATCGTGACCCTAGATTTGCATTACATTTCTGGAGGTCACTTCAGAAGCCTTTGGGTATTAACTTGGATATGAGTATTGCATATCATCCTCAGACTAATAGACAAAGCTAGAGGACCAATCAAACTCTCAAGTATATGCTGCATGCTTGTGCAATCGACTTTGGAAAGGGTTGGGTTAACCATTTGCAATTAGTCGAGATTATCATTTAACAATAGACTATTATGCTAGCATCAAGGCCGCACCATTTAAAGCCCTTTACGGTTGAAAGTGTCATTCACCTATGTGCTGTGCTGAGGTTGGACAAGTGCAACTTACTGGTCCGAAAATGGTTTAAGAAACAACAGAGAAGATCATCCAGATCAAGCAAAGGATAGAAGCCGCCCGTGATAGGCAAAAATAGTTAAGCCAATTTAAAGCATAAGCCGATGGAATTCCAAGTTGCGGATAAAGTTATGCTTAAAGTTTCGCCTTGGAAAGGGTTGTATGTTTTGGAAAACGGGGGAAGTTGAACCCTAGGTACGTTGGACCATTCAAGGTGTTGGAAAAGGTTGGATCCGTTGCATACAAGCTTGAGCTTCCAGAAGAGCTGAGCAGGGTTCACAATACGTTCCATGTATCCAACTTGAAGAAGTGCTATGCCGACGAACCTTTAGCCGTTCTGTTGGATGGACTTCACTTTGATGACAAGCTTCAATTTGTCGAGGAGCCGGTAGAAATCATGGACCGTGAAGTTAAACGGTTGAAGCGAAGCCGCATTCCAATAATCAAGGTTTGATGGAACTCCAGGAGAGGTCCTGAGTTCACATGGGAACGCGAAGATCAATTCAGGAAGAAATATCCACACCTCTTCACAAAGACCGCACCGTCGTCAAGTGCCGCGTCTTAAGCCTTGAGGACAAGGCTCACTTAATGGGGGGAGACTATAACACCCCGTGTTTTAGGGTCATTTACGACGTCAATAAATTCACTATGTATTTTTAGTATTGTACGCGTTTGCTTTTAAATCGTAATATGTTAGTTAAAATCGCGTAAGCTAAAATTAAGGTTCAATGGGTAAACGGGCATCAAACAATTAAATGTTCACATCAAGCAAGTGTTAAATAATTATTTTGAGGAAAATTATTAACTTTGTTCATTTTATTTTAATTGGTTGCGTAAAGTGTTTACGTTTCGCTATAAAATACGTTTAGGCATACCCGGAACCACTAAAACTTTTCTACGCTTCAACAAATACCCACAATTATACCCAATACCCAAAATTTACTAAATATCATTATATATATGATACTATGGCCGGATTTAGTGTGATAGACCAAGATAAATATCACAAAATCTTGAACTTGTATGTACATTCAACAACTCATTAAACCTTAAGACTTTTACAAGATAAGACCATGCTTGACCATAAAACACTTCCCTATGAATTACTCATCCTTGTCTTGGACTTCCTTATACCTCCTTTGACTAGTCCTTGTATCATATGTCTTGCACTAGGAAAGATAACATACAACTCATCATTTTCTTGTGAAAAAAACACTCTTCTTTTCTCTCTTTTCCTCTACAACCACGGCTCACTCAATAACTACCAAATCATTTTTTTACAAATTTTATTTACAACATTTACACACATTCCTACATGATATCTATGATAACCTAAGGTGATTTGAAGGTTTGGTTTAAGGTTTACAAGTGTCATACAAAGGAAAAACAAGATTAGGGTTTCTTTGGAATCTAGGGTTTTCAAGTCTTTGAAGTTAGGGTTTAGTTGCTAAACAAGGGTTTAGCACTTGTTGTTCATCACCACACATCATATTAAGGTCATCTAAAACTCTTTATGTCTTTCATTTTTGGATTTTATGCATATATATGTTCTATGTAATTAATCACCATTTAGGAAATGTTTTAACATGTAAAATGGATTTTTACTTGTGATCATGCTTTGATAAACTTTTTCACATGTTATGTGGATGTTAATATTATGTCATAATGGAAATATAAGTATTGTATCATGTTGGTTTAAGTGTAAAAAGTGTATGTATAAAGTAGTAAGTAAAAGTTACTTAAGAAAGTTATGATTTATAAGTGTTGTTAAGGACTTGTTATCTTGGACACTTGGACAAAATATGGACTTAAGGACCCTAGGAAGGTAATACATGGGATAATAAGTGTGGCAATGGACTTGTGACAAAGTGGTAAAGCTAGAAAGTTATAAAATCAAGCTTAAACACATTTTCATCAAAAATATCAAAACATGATGTTAGAATTCGAAAATAAAACTAATT
This sequence comes from Tanacetum coccineum, assembly GCA_026074375.1. Taxonomy (NCBI): domain Eukaryota; kingdom Viridiplantae; phylum Streptophyta; class Magnoliopsida; order Asterales; family Asteraceae; genus Tanacetum; species Tanacetum coccineum. Next base: position 682 of record BQNB010104479.1, on the reverse strand, counting down.
ATTTTATATGTTTATAAAATAGTATGTCTCGTGATGATTCCAAAAAGGTAATAAACTCGAAAAATGGATTAATAACGAAGAAGATACGTAGTTTACGAGTTATACGTTAATTAAACGCGTTATAAAAGAAATTTTATAAAAACAAGTTATAAAATACTTCTGATATATAAAGTTTATTATTTTACTCAGATCACACATATTTTTAGGATTCCAAAACAATAAGAATCGTAATTTTTCGATCAATAACGAAGGAGTTATGAATTACGCGAGTTTATATACTTAAATGTATAAAAATACTTTTATAAAACTATTTTTATAAAAGTTACTGTTCATCTCAGACATGAACATTTTGAAAACACCATTAATATGATAGAACTTTTAATAACAAAGACGTGCTCGAAAGAATCACTAAAAACGGAGCTAAAACGAGTAAAATACGACATTTACGGGTTTTACGATAACTAAATCTATAAAAATAATTTTATAAACTGTTATGAACAGTAAAAGTACTGTTCACCAGTAGGTCAAAAATATGAAAATGTAATATTTTGATAACTCGTCTTAATACGAAAGCGTGGACATAAGAAACGGGCTTAAAACGATAAAGTTACGTCGTTTTTACTAATGAAATATTTATAAACGTTTTAACTTTATAAATACGATTTCACAAACGAAATTAGAT
>BQNB010104478.1:0-23810 GCA_026074375.1 Tanacetum coccineum | reverse complement strand
TGACTCTCTTCTTCAAACTAGCAATATCCTTTGCTTAAGCAGTCTTTGTTGTCTTTAAGTCAAGAACTCTATCAGACAGTTTTGTATATAGGTCCATCAATTCCATAAGTTTATGTCTGTCCTCTCCACTTCCAAGTGTGTTAACTCTTGAGAGAGGTGGGTCATTGGACTATGTAGGTACATTTTCCTCATTGGCAGCTTCATCTGCTATAGGCTCTGTAGGACCACTGGATTAAGGAATCTCAGTGTCTTTTCTCTGTTTTCTCCTAGATTGTTTCTTTTGAGGTTGTGATGTTAATGGTTGAATGATGGGTGTGTGATGGGGATCAGTTAGCATAACTGAACCTTCACCCATTTCTTTTTGAGTATGAACCGTCATGGTTGGAAATAAGGTTGTAACTGCTCCAGAGAATCCTTTCCCAACCCTTTTCATATTGCCAAATACCTTCTTTATGTGAGAGGGTGTAACAAAAAATTCATCATGAGTAGACATATCACCAACTTGTTTATCCAGAAAGACTTGCACAAACCTTGGATACGTTAGAAATTTGACACTACTATCCACATTCTTCACCATACTTTCAAAGATATACTTAGAAAAGTTGAATTTCTGGTTTGTGGCTAAGCAGATTATTGCAGAGGCCATAGTGCTACTAAATTCATTCCATGCAGTAGACTTAGCACTTAGGCATTGCAGAATAGTATGGATCCAAAACTTCCATTGAGGAGAAAATAAAGCTTTGTAGAATGTAAGTTTCTGAGAAGGTTTTTCATACCCCATCAAAGCAAGTTGCTCAAAAATATCAGCATTAGGTAGACATGCAATTCCTTTAGCATCTTCCAATTGAAGATCTCTTCTTACACTTGTCTCAGTGATGATCACTTTCTTCCCATCCACTAGGGCTTGTAACTAAACTTCTCCATTAACAGTTTTTTACCTTTGTAGTAGCCCAAAACTGCTCAATACATGAAGTATAGATTGTAGGATTAACCATTAACGCATATTTGATAGGATTTGCATTCAAGAAATCCAAAATTTGCTCAAACCTGTCACTTTTAGTGGGTTTAGCCAAGAACGCGACCATGTTCTGTGAATCAGCAAACTTTAGAGCAGACATTGTGATGGGTTTTGATGATTAACAATGAAATTGAGTTAGGGTTAATGATTAGAGAGTATATGAAAGATTGAAATTGATTAAATGATTAATCAATCCCTTAATCGAAGTATTTATGAAACTACCCTCAAGAGCATTAACGTTCACTAGCAGTTGTAAGTTATGCCTAACAGCATTAACTTTTAACTAGCAGTAGTAAGTAACCCAACAGTAGAAACTCAGTAGTAAATTAAGCCTAGCAGCATTAACTTACAACCAGCAGTAGTAAGTTATGCCTAGCAACATTAACTTACAACCAGCAGTAGTAAGTTATGCCTAGCAGCATTAACTTTCTCTAGCAGCAGTAAGTTTATGCCTAACAGTATTAACTTTGAATCATCAACGTTAACTCCAATTCCTTTCTAATTAGCATTTCCATCATCAAATAAGTATTTTAACTTACAAATTCTCTCTATCTGTTTTTGATTTCTCTAAATTCTTTTAGCTCACAATTCTCTATGTTTGTTTTTTATTTCTCTCAATTCTTTTAGCTCACAATTCTCTCTGTCTGTTTTTATCACACATCTCTCTTTCTGTTTTTCAACTCACAACTTCTCTTAATTCTTTTTCTCACTAAATCACTCTGTCTGTTTTTATCACACATCTCTCTTTCTATTTTTAATCTCACTAATTCTCTCTTATTCATTTACCTCACCATTTTCTTAATCAGGACTTTAAAGATTTAGCATTCCAATACTGGCAATCAAATATTGAAATCTACTTACATCAAATGCTTTTGTAAGCAAATCTGCAACATTCTTGTCAGTATGAATCTTGATCATTTGAATTAGCTTCTTTTCATTGGAATCTCTAATGAAGTGATGTCTAATCTCAATGTGCTTTGTCTTTGAGTGAAAAACAGGGTTCTTCACTATGCATATTGTGCTCTCATTATCAATATAGATCTTTGTATGCATAAAGTTATACCCATAATCCAGCAATTGATTTTGAATCCAAAGCACTTGGCCACAACAACTTGAAGCAGCTACATATTCAGCCTCTGTTGTGGAATTAGCAACCACAGTCTGCTTCTTGCACTGCCATGAAATCAATCTACATCCTAGGAATTGACAACCTCCTGTTGTGGACTTCCTATCTAAGCTTGCTCCTGCATAGTCACTGTCAGTATATGCCACCAAATCAAAAGGTGAATCCTTAGGATACCAAAGGCCCAATTTAGGTTGACCTTTAAGATATCTAAAAATTCTTTTCACAGCATGAAGATGTGACACTTTAGGGTTAACTTGGAATCTGGCACATACACATACAACAAACATTATATCTGGTCTTGAAGAAGTAAGATACATCAATGAGCCAATCATTGATCTATACATGTGTTCATCTACATCTTCACCATCTGCATCTTTGAGCAAAGGCTTATGGGTTTCCATGGGTGTGCTTGCTGTTTTGACATCACTAAAGCCAAATTTCTTCAAAATCTCAGTCACATACTTGTCTTGGCTTATAAAAATCCCATCTTCCTTCTGCTTCACTTGCAGTCCTAGGAAGAATGTGAGTTCACCCATAGAACTCATCTGAAACTTCTTATGCATCATCTTTTCAAACTCTGTGCATAACTTCTTCTTTGTAGACCCAAAAATGATATCATCTACATATACCTGTACTATCAGAATATCACTTTGGTCCCTTTTGATAAACAAAGTTTTGTCTATCTGTCCTCTTTGAAACCCATTTCCTAACAAATAAGTGGACAAAGTCTCATACCAAGCTCGGGGATCTTAATGCAAACCATATAGAGCCTTTTCTACTTTGTAAATTCTGTCAGGGAAGTCTGGATCTTCAAATCCTGGTGGTTGACAAACATAGACTTCCTCTTCAATCTTACCATAAAGAAAAGCACTCTTGACATCCACTTGGTACACCACAAAGTTTTTAAATGAGGCATAGGCTAAGAATAGCCTAATTGCTTCAATTCTGGCAACATGAGCAAAAACCTCATCATAGTCTATTCCTTCTTCTTGTGTGTATCCTTGTGTACCCTTGAGCAACCAATCTTGCTTTGTTCTTTATCACAATTTCCTCTTTCATCACTTCTTGTTTCCTGTAAACCCATTTAGTGCCTATGGCCCTTTTTCCATTTGGTAAAAAAATCACGCAGGTCCAAACCTTTTGTAATTTGAAATGTAAAAGCTCATCCCCAGCATAAGCTCTATCCAACTTGGATCCTTCAATGCTTGGATTACCTTCTTGGGTTCTTCTTGTGATAAAAAGCAAGCAAACAAGCAATTTTTAAAGTCTTTATGGTTTGTTCTTTGCTGAACTGAACTAAACAAACCATGTTCTTTCAAATTCATTGTCATTCTTTTTGTTTGAGGTTCTGAATTCAAGTCTCCAATAATTTGTTCAACTGGATGATCTTTGTGTATTCTTGTAGTTAGAATAGGACTGACAGGCATAAATGCATCTAAATTGTTCATGTCAGCCTCTGCACCATCATCTTCATCATCATCTGAATAAACAATATCTTCTAAATTCAGGCATATTTGGATCATTTGAAAGTTCAATGCTTGTTTTTGGATAAAAAACATTAACTTCTGTGACATCAATATTAACATTGTTAGTGCTGTTTCCATCACTAGCAATATTAATATTGTTAGTGCTGTTAATACTAGCATCCAACTCTTGATTAACTCTTTGATCCTCTCTTGGCTCCTCTGTACTTGGAACCTCACTATCTTTCCCTGAAGCTGCATTTTCATTCCCTGGATCTTCAGTATCCATCTTTTCTTCCTCCTCTGATGGTTTGAATCCAGCATTAGGAGAATCCTTTGAATTCTAAGAGAATAATGGATCAGCAGGCCACATTGGTAGCAAAATGTAATCTTTGCCAGGTACTGTCTCCATTCTATCTTTACCTGCATTGTTACATGTTTTTGTACCTGCATTACTATTAGACTGATTCCTTGCAACAACTTGCTTATAGTTCATAGAATTTGTTAGTGCTTATATATCAAAAAGCTAATTAGGTCTACTTCCTGCAATATTAGATGTATTTTCACTAAATTGTACATGCAGGTTCTCTTCTACTATCCTATTCTACTGTTGAATACTCTGAATGCTTTGCTATTGGTAGAGTATCCTACAAAGAACCCTTCATCAGCCTTTCCATCAAATTTACCTAGGTGATATATGGTATTAAAGATTATAATAGGACACCCAAATGGCCTCATGAAGCTTAAGGCATGTTTTCTACCTAGAAAAAGTTCATAAGGGGTCTTTGATTGCTGCCAAACTACACCTTAAAATATATATAATATATAATATAAAATATAAAATATATATAAGTAAGGTATAGTCCCAGAAACAAAGTCAATAAAAAACGAGAAGTAGTAATAGAATCTTCCCGGTACGTTTTTTATCCCCAATGAGGCTGTGCTGGAGAATCGATACAGTCGGAAGATTGGAGTTTGAATGAAAAAGATGATTTGAGAGTGTGGAAAGTTAAATTAAACAATAACAAACAAAAAGTTGAAGAAAAACCTAAAAATTAAGAAATTAAGCTAGAAAAACGGGAGCACGAATCCCGAACAAAGGGGGAAAAACCTAAAATCTTCAAAATTAACCCTACGAAGAAATTTTCACTTCTAAACTACTCTAGGAGTCAAATAACGAAGAATGAAAAAGACTAGACTGAAAACGGAGTTCGTTTGACCCAAAAACGAGTCAAGACAAAAAACCGCACCCGACCCCGTTCTTTAAAAAGCAAAAAGTTATAAAAATGACCCTACGAAAATTTTTATATTTTTCCTACAAACTATATGACTAAATAAAATTTTCTAAAAAAGAAAAATATTTTTTTGATAATTTTTGTATTTTTTATGAATTTTTTAAACTTTTAACGAAATTAAATTATAAAAAATGCTAAACGACTTTGAAAAATTCTGAAAATTTTACTAAAAATACTTTACCTTATAATTATCCTACGAAAAATAAGTAACCTAAAGTTTGCTTATAAATAAGCCCTCAAATAAGCTGTAACAGCTTATAGGCTTATAAGCCTAAAACGCCCTTAAATACCACAGCCCTTGGGACTATAACGAAAAAGTCCCAAGGGCGCAGCGGTATGTGTGTGTACAAAAGAGAGGTGTACGAGGGTTGAGACCCGGGTTCGAGTCTTGCTCACCCGGGTCACCCCTTGTCTCCTTTTTTTTTTTTTGGAAAAACTTTGTAAAGCAAAGTTGTTAAGCTTTTGGAGCTTAACAACTTTCAAAACTACGACTTTTTTTGAAAAGCTATAAATAAGCTTAAAAACAGCTTGAAAAACGACAGAATGCTTAAAACAAGCTTAACAGCTTATTGCTAAGTCATTTGGACATTTGGGGACATTTGAGCTAAACTTGTACTAAAAAGCTAAAAGGGACTGGCTAGCTTATCCTAGATAAGCACTAAAAGGCTAAATGGGGAAACTAAATAAGCTGAAAAAGGGCTTAACTTACAGAAACTTAAACTAAGCTTAAAAACTAAGAGTCACTACTTTTAACACTAAATAAGCAATGAAAAAGGGCAACTAAGGACACACAGCTTATTACACCAACCTAATTAGCCACTAGGAACAAACACTAGCTTATGAAATAAGCTTAATAAGCCAAGAGGGAGCTTAATACCCACAACAGTACTAACTAAAGAGTTAGTACTGTTGGTGTATAATTTGAGCTAAGGGCAAAAAGTTGGCTTAAAAATAAGCCATCAAAAGTGCTTTTTAAAGCCTAAAACTGAGGACACTTACAAAAGAGCTTATTGGCTTTTAAAATAAGCCAAAAGCTTGGGCTTGGTCTTACTAAAAAGCTAGAAAAGAGGGCTTAAAGCTACCCCCTTAGCACCAGGGGAAATTTAAGCTTAAATCAAGGGGCTAATTTGACAGCTTATTTTAAGCTGTCAAATAAGCTCAAAATTGAAAGATAAGTTAAAACAGCTAAAGTACACTAGCAAATGGATTTGTGCACAAATTTTTAGCTTCTAAAACACTTATAAACCTGCTGAATTTTTAGAGTGAAAAAGGGCTTTTGCTTTTTTAAAAACTGACACTTAAGTCTTGGCTGTTTTGACTTAACAAGTCAAATGACACAAAGGGTTTTTAACAACTTGTTTTACTCACACAAAAACACAGCTTTTTGAACTAAAACTCAAAATTACAAGAGCTTATGAATATAAGCTCTTGTAGTTTTTTAAAACACCACAGTTTCCAAAGAATGATTTAGACAAACTTGAAAAACATTTTTGAACTTAAAAAACTTTTAAAACAGACTCAAATGAGCTTAAAAACTTAAGCTAAAGCTAACTTAATTACCACAACCCATACCAAAACCCTGTTTGACCCGTTTTTAGTGTTAACCCAAACACCCCTTTAATGACTTGTTTTTAAGATTTATTTAAAAGTCTATGGTACTTAAGCTATATTAAACAGTAAAAGATCAAAGTAAAAAAAATAAGCACTTAAAAAGAGGATAAGCTAAGAAGTTTATAAGCTATACTAGGCGTTTTTTTTAGCAAATTGTACCATAAAATGAAGACTTCACGGCTACTATACGATTATTAAAATAAATAAGCACACATAACACCGTCTACGTAGAATAAGCTAATACAGTATTGCAATAGTTAATAAGCAAAATTATAACAAGAATGTACCTTTTATCTTTGTGAAAAGGATTTTTGGAACCCTAAATAAGCTCTAAAATTCCTACCCAGAGCTTATAAAATAAGCTTAAACTAAGCTAAAACTAATAAGCCATCCAATTCTGCTTATTCATCCACCACTTGATCACTCATAAGTGGTTTTACTCTTTCTGTTTTTGGATTTTTCTTAAGGTTTTCAAACACAGGTTATAAAGAATGCTTTAAGTTGAGAGCTTAAAAGTTTTAAGAAGATAAATGTAACTTAGAACACACATAAAAAACTTAACTGAATTTTCATTAAAATTGTGAAATACAAGTACATAAAGGAATTTAACTGAAAACTAAAACTTTAAACTCTAAAAAAAACTACACTTAAAAACTACTACCTGCCACCATGGGCTTTACAATGCTTAAATAGGAAAAAACGACTAGGGTCTTCTTTGTTGGTCCCTTTGTCTTCTTGCAAGCTGTGCTTGTTTGTAGACACAAAAAGAGAGTGTGTTTGTTGTGAGAGTGTGAACACAAGTAATCCTGGCCCTCTATTTTGCCTTGGTACCCAAACCTTTGATCCGAACCCTTGATAATGTGGTGGATTTATGGATTGCCAACATGGCAAAGCCTCTTTTTAGGTGGGAAAGATAGTGGAGGAGGGGGGAAAGGTTTATCCATGGGGTGGTTTGGGTTGCAGGGTAAAAGAGAGGAAGAAATCCCGTGACTTGGTTTGGGGTTTGAAAAGGGCGGGAAAAAGGGTTTATAAAGGTTGGGGGTGACAGGTAAAAGTTTAGGGGGTTTGCCAACTTTGGTCCTCCAAAGTTATAAGGGGTGTTGCAAGGTTGGTCCTTGGTTAATGCAAAGTTTGGGAACTTGGCAGCTTCAGCCCCCAAGGGTTATATAACCCTTTGCACCACTCGTCCTTAATAGTTATAGTTTAGGGACCTTGGCAGTTTAGCCCCTTGTAGTTTAACTTTCCCATATTGGCAGTTTGAGCCCTTGTCTTCATTTCTCTTGATTTCTTCTTCAAATAAGTTTAGGGATTTACAAGTTTAGTCCCTAAACTTACTTTTCTTGACTTTTTGGCTTCGGGGTTGACTTGGGTTGACTTCCTGTTGAGGTTGACTTTTCTACACTTGGGTTTGGACTTTGACTTTGTCTTTTTCTGCTTTTCCATTCCGAGCCCGGTTTTGTCGTTTTGGCTTCGTTTTTCGTCCTTTTCTTAGTTATCCGTTCCTGCACAACACAATTAGCAAAACAAGCGTATATTTGGCATTTTAAGTCCGTTTTTGGTTATTTTAGCTCGTTTTTAAAGGAAAAAGGTATGTGTAATTAAGCACATACCAAGTAGCGTAATTTACTTTTTTTAAAAATTTATGTTTTAAGTCTTTAAATTCTGTCATTTAAACTTTCAAGCTTTGTAATCCTTTTATGTTTAATGAAATTTCAAGTTTTATGGTTTTATGCAAATCTGTTCTATTAACTTCTTTATGCACTTAAGCTTTTATTTGTTCACAAGTTACTTTCATAAGCTCTCTTTATAAGTCATTTTTTGAGTCTGCAAACCTTTCTTAAGCTATAAGCTCACACTTATAAGCTGTTTAATAGCTTATAAGTGTTAGCTCACTCACTAAAAAGTTCACTCAGAAAGTATCAAAGCAAAAAGGAGTTGCTGTTTTTGGCTTATTAGGGGTTTAAGAAGCAATACTGGATGGCTTATGGTGGTTTAGAGCTTATTGGTAAGCATTAGGATAAGTTAGAAACTTGTTTTGGGTGCTAAGAATCTTAACCAAAAGCTAAGGACAACTTGTGAGTTCCATTTTATTTTCAAGCTTATTTTATGCATTTTTCTTATCTATGCTTATTCTCTGCTTATTATTGCTTATATGCTTGTTATTGATGTTTAATGCTATTTTATGCTCTCTTGTAGTTTAAATCATCTTTGTTTAAGTTTTGAGTTAAAACTTTTAGTTATTTTCACTTAATTTTAGCTTAATACTTTTAGTTTATTATTCAGCTTATTTGTGCTTATTCCTTATTAGTTTATGCTGAATTGTTCTTCTAGACGATGACCGAATTACTTTGAAGTTGGTCCCGGAGTTTGGGGATATCTAACGGTGCCGTAAAGGAGAAGACTTGACACAATGTTAAATGGTCCTGACCAACGATTTCAACTTGCCAGAGAAAATGTTTCAATTTGAGTTAAAGATGGGAGGAACTTATCACCGACTAAAACGCGGTTTTTGATCTTTGCGTCATGAATTCTCTTAGTTTCTTTTTGTAATCAAAGAATTTGTCATAGATTGATCACTGCAAACAACACGGTTCACCATTAAAATTCATGAGCTGAACTTTAGTTGATCACCCGCTGTATAGAGATCAAGTTGCATTTTAAGGGCCTTAAGTAGTTACTTTGTGCTCCAATCCATCGCAGATGACATGCCTTTCCATATCACACTAAGCTTGTATGTGAGTAACCCGATGGTTGTATTTGTACGCTGTAACGGAAGCCCAGAGAGTGTCATCTATTTTGTCCGACCAAGAGTGCAGATTTTTCGCACCACTGTCCTTTCAAGAATTCTTTTTAAGCCACGATTTGATACTTTAACCTGCCCACTTGTCTGGGGGTGATATGCGGTGGAGAGACGATGAGTGACTCCATATTTAAACATGACCTTTGCAAATTGGTCATAATTGCAAAAATGGTGGTTTTCCACGATCACTGATGATGGGGCACGGGAAGCACCCAAAATCTGGCAAAAGAGAGATTTCAGAATTTGCAATACTACTTCGGGCGTCGTTTGGTGGATAGCGCCTTTGCTTCTCAACCCATTTTGACAGATATGTCCGACCGCCACAAGTAATGTATTTGTGTTGCCTTTAGAAGGATGGGAAAGGTGCCCATGAAGTTGATGCCTCATACGGCAAAGATTTCACTAAACTTGGATGGAATATTCTGAGCATCACATTCCATTGTGAAATTTTTTCCTTGTCGATGGCCACAGTCATTATTTTTAACCAACTCTAGCATCTTTATATATTAAGGGCCAAAAGAAACCGGCATCAAAGACCCTTTTTTGGCGTGAGGTTTGCACCATGATGTCCCCCCGTGGTCCATTGTGGCAATCTTCGGAAGTCAAGAGCCTTCTTTGCCGTGCACATACACTGCCAAATCATTTGATTCTGCACAAGATTTTGAAAAAGAAGGGGTCATACCACACAAGTAGTGTTTGACATCTTGAAAAACATGTTTTATCTGTTTGGATGACATTCCCTTGACATTGAAGTTTCCCGCATGTAGTTTGCGAATCCCTGCAAACCATGAGGAACATCAGCATGAAGAGCAACCTATCCAAGAGTTTCGAGAGGGATTGTTTCAGTGATTTCCTTGTTTCTTCAGAGTATGTTATCTTGATGAGGGTTCTCAAGTCTGGAAAGAATAACGGCGCCAGATTTTCTGCTCCTTTTTAGTCTCGTATCTCTCATCATCAAATATCTTGGGAGCAAAAGGATCTAGCCGCATGCAGTCTTGGCTTAGTCATCTTACTTATCGAAGAGATACTTTTAGCAGAGTGGCGGAGATATACACTTGCATTTTAGACAAAACAAGAGTACAACCGAAATTTTCTCAAAGCGAACACCGTCGGCAAGTAATTCTTTTTTTCGAATCCGTTAGTTAGTGTGCTTTGAGCTCAGTCATGTTTTGCTGGCATAGTAGTTGGTTGGGAAATGCTTGTTCTTTTCGATTGCCCTATGACTAGCCCCAATTGTCAAAATCAATTGCATCACACATGAGTTCGAAAGGGCAAGTCCCAGTCGGGAGCAAATCAAATCGGAGCCTCAGTCAATTTCTTTAAGTTAATAAAGGATTCGATACATCTCCTTTGAGAAGAAAAATGAGTCTTCCTTTATTCAAAGCAAATATTATAGGCGAGCTATTTTTAAGAAGTCTGTATGAATCGTCGGTAAAAACCGGCATGCCCAAGAAAACTACTTCGGACACCTCTTTCACGAGTAGTTGGGGTAAGGGAGCTTATGCGATAACATCAACTATAGCTCCGATCGACCTCAATTCCTGATTTATAGATTTGTGTCCGAGAACATGCCTCCTTTTACCATGAAATGGCTTTTTTCCACCCCAGTGAAGTCCAAATTGGTGTCTTCACACCGTTTTAAAACATTTTGTCCAAGTGGGATAGCATGTAAGAAAGAATCCCCAAAAAACTGAAAGTCCATCCATAAATACTATCCATCGTTTTTACTCGATCATTGTCAAGGAAGATTGCCTCATACGATCTTGGAATGGTGCCGGGGATGCATTGCAAATAGCCCAAAAAGGCATGCGGCGATAGGAAAATGATCCTGTATGGGCAATAAAGGTTATCCTTTCTTGTCCTTCGGGTCTATGGGAATTGGAAAATAACACCGAAAAGCCATCGAGTAAACAATAGAATTGGTTTCCCACGCGAGTCTTATGAGCATATTGGTCCATGAAGGGAAGTGGAAGTGTTCCTTTCGGGCAGCCTCATTCAAATTTCTATAGTCGATGCATACTCCTCCAACCCAGTGACCAATCGAGTCGGTAATAAGATCATTCTATCATTTTTCATAACGTCATTGCCACCCATTTTTGGTACACAAACACAAACTAAAAAATAAATGAAATTCCAGTCTACCCATGGCTGTCAGAGATCGGATAAATTAATCCTGCGTCAAAAAGCTATTCAACTTCTACTTAATGACATCGGTGGATTTTTGGGTTTACCCGTCTTTGATGCTGAACCTTAGGTTGTCGTAGTCCTCTTCCATGGAATTTTGTGGGGTACAGTGTACGTCTGTAAACTCTGGGTTGATACCTCTTGATACAGAAAGTTTCCCAAGCGATGGCTCGTCAGTTTTGGTGGGACTTCAAGAACCTCGATTAAGCTCCTTTTTCCTCATTTTTCAAGTCTTTTGCAATAAATGAACGGGCAACTTGTCGTCACACTCCATCTAAATGCATATTCCGAAATGAGGTGATAGCAAGTCCATGAGTTCAACCTCTGGGGGCTCATTAACATGAAGAAATTTTCATAGGTTTGCTTCACAAATCCTTATGAACTCAGGAATCTTTTCGGCTTATTTTCCAGGACAAGTAAATTTCCTTGAGATCTGGACACTTGTGTGGTGATAGGAGTGGAAGTACGAAGTAGCCTATTGATCAGAATTGCTTGAGGAAAGAATGGTCGTCCCCTTCAGGGTATCATAAAGAATCATTGGTTGGATCATCTTTCGGTGAAGTTGGATCATCCTCTAAAGCAAGGAAAGAGGTCGCTAGCTTCGAAAAGGAGACAATTCACTGGACACTACATCTCGTTGAATGAGGGAGTAAGGTTGTATAGCGCATGAGCGTAGAAGCAGAGATGATTGGATCATAGTTAAGATTATGCGCGTACAGTATAGAGATGATTGCCCACTTGAGATCTCATTTGAGAAACAAGAACTTCTTGAGAGTATTCTTCACAAGCCATATCCAATGACTCAATTCGGTTTCCGTCATATGGACGATTGTAATCCAGTCGTGTGAGTACGATCCTTGAAAGGGTTTGGTCCAATTGAATGTATGGCCCTCTCTGCCAACACGAAGGGTTTTTTTCCGCCATCGTATACATCGATTAAATTGCACTACTTGGCCTTAAAGAAACTCCTCCCGAAAATTAGTAGTATAACACGTACGGGGAGCTGGCTCAAACAGACGACTGACTAGCTATTACGAAATCAACAGGAAATGGAACTTTCCCAATCACGTTCACATAGACGTCTTCAGTGATACCGATTGGTTCAGAGATTGAATGGTCCGCTAATTCAAGCGTCATGCAAGTCGGGGTTAGTTCAGGAAGAGAGAGAGTTTTCCAGACGGAATATGGCATAAATTAATGCATCACCAAGATCAGCCAAGGCATTGCATGTATAATCCTAGAAAATTCACAATGGAAGAGAAATCGGCCAGGTCTCAAGTTATCTTTGGTAACTTGTTAGGAGACGGCTAAAGCAATTCTCCTTTCAATGGGGTTCTAGCCATGTTCACTTAACTTTTCCTTGTTCCGATTAAGGTTTTTAGAGTCGAGTCCGAATTTTGGCATGAGCATCAAGGCATCCGTAAACTAATTTCGAACACAAATCCCGAAAGATCATTAGAATTTCTCAATTGGTTCATTAGCTTTCTCAACACTTCTTTCAATCATTCTTCTTGAAGGAAATAGAATTGATGCTTTTTGGTTAGGCCTTGAGGCACTAACTGGAGCATTTGCGGGTTCAGAGATTGATTCATGATTGACAATAGGGACAAGCGGAGGTGGGACGTCTTCGGTGCTTCCGTATTAAGTAAAGGAATGCAATCGTGTCCTTTGTGTACCTCGGTACTCACATTCCAAACTTTAGAGAAGAAGAAGTAACAGGAATCGTGGGTCCCTTGTAAGCTACACCACTTCGAGTGGTAATACCCTTTAAATCCTCCTTTGGGTTAGTAACGGTGTTACTAGGAAGAGTTCCCGAAGTAGAGGCGGTATTCCATCTTATGAAATAACCTAGGCATAATCTTTCAAGTCTTTGATTTGAATGTATGCCATGTTGTTCAATTGATTTTGCATGTTGTGACCATAGTTTGCAGTTCCTCATCACAGCATCATTAGCGTTTACTAGCTATTGAAATGCTTCCTAAGATATCACCTTAATTTTGAGGACTGGAGCTTGATAGCGGGAGCTGATAAGCGGGGAGGTTGACAACCGTGAGGTCGATAGACTTGACTGTATGAACCAAGGATTGGTAATCTGTAGCTGAATGAAATTCCTCGGTTTGGTTTGTAACGGATTCTGATTGTATCCTTGCTTTTGCATATGATTGTTTTGAACGGAGGAAAAACATGGATGGTCGAATTATGATTTGAAATCTGAGCTCGATAAACCCGGTGGTTTCCTTGTTGAAATTAGCTGCGGCTGCTTGAGAGACATATTCTTGGATATTATCTCGATAAACATTGCCAGAAGTGGCTGGACAAGTTTGGTAGGAATGAGCACCACCGCAAGTAACACAACTTTCCTCAACCGCTTTGACAGGAGTAGGAGCTGGGAGATTGATTTTTCTTATCAAGAAGTATAGCTTTCACCATTTCTTTTAACTTAGCAACTTCGAAAGAGATTCTGGGGGTGGAAGTGCTCGCACTCACTTTAGCAACAACGGGTTTGTTGCGTGAATTACGGACTTTGGACTTGCTTTCAATGATTCTAAGGCAATCACGAGGCATTTTGTCACAAAAATTGGCCACCCTCGCGGAATTTGTTAAAAACGAATCTTGGTCGTAGAGTCAAGGCATTGTAGAATGTATCAAGTTGATGCAAAACAGAAAAATCCATGATGTGGTGACTAAGCCCGAGAAGAAATATCATTAAATCTATCCCATGCTTCATAAAACGTCTCATCAAATCTTTGTTGAAATCTCGTGATTTCATTTCGAAGATTTGTGGTTTTAGAAGGAGGGAAAAATTTGTTGATGAATTTTAAAACAAGATCATCACATGTTTGAATCGATCGAGGGGGTTCTTTCCCTAGCCAAATCCGGGCTGCACCCTCGAGGAAAATGGGAAAAGCATAAGCCCTTTACCGACGAACTCGGGAACGTTTCGGGAACTTCATCGTAGAAGTGATCTTGTTGAAATATCGGATGTGGGCATGAGGATCTTCTTTGTCATGTCCGAAGAATTGCTTGTTTTGAACGAGGTTGATTAAACCATGCTTCAACTCAAAGTTAGCATTGATTTCAGGACTACAATTGCATCTTCGTACCCCTCGGTGGGTGCTTCGAGCAATTGAGCCATGGTACGTTGATCTTCCATTGGAGGTGGGGGAGGAGGTGGATTTTCAAGCGGTTCTTCAAGATTAAACGGTTCAACAACAGGAGGTGGAGCCTGTTGTTGTTGATTATGAAGATTACGAGTTTGGGAACGAGTGTGCATACACTAAAAAAAACGAAAATTTACACTAATTTTTTTAGTTTTTGGTTTATCAAAGGTAAATTCACAATTTATTTAATAACGGACAACGATAAAGACAACTTAAACCTAATAATCGACAAGCTTCTCGGTAACTCTTCGAAAAGAAAAACGCACAAAGGAGCGGAGGAATAGGAAAGCGCGAAGCTATTAAAAACCTTTTTCCTTTAGGGTCGTAGTTCCTAGGAACAACCCGCCTTATACCCCTCTTATAGTTTGTTTATCTTTAAAGTGTGAACCGTACTTCGCTATGACAAAAAGCAAGTTTTTAAATCTTTTGTCGAATGGGAACAACGAAAGTTCACGCGGAAAGTTATTATGATAATACCTCAATTGAGAATATTATATTTTGGTATTTTTACCAATTTGTGAATTTTATTGATAATTAAAGACAATGTTTTTATATTTTTGATTTTTCTTTTTTTTTAGTTTTTTTTTGCTTAAATATGTAATTATACTAAAAAAAAAATGAAAATATTTTTGTACTTTTTTGTTTTTTTCTACTTTTTTTTAGATAATATTCACAGCTTCAAAACAAAATGATCACTACAACGAAAGTAGGGAAACACAACCTCTCCCCGTCAAACGGACGCCAAAAATGGATTTGTTAAAATTTTCATAAAACTAAATATATATAAAAAAAAATATAATAAAATATTTAAAATATATATAAAGGCTAAAAAACAACAACAATCAACAAAACCAGAGCATATAGAATTTTCCCTGTCCGTTAATAACCCCAACGAGGCTGGTGCCTTGAAAATCGAAACATTCTGAGATTGGAGGTTTTGAAAAGAAGAGAAATGAATTGAGATGAGTAAAGTTTAAATTAAAAAAAACAACCAAAAACGATTAAGAAAAACCTAAAAATTTTAAAAAATTAAGTTTAGAAAACGAGAGAACGAATCCCTAGCAAAGGGCAAAAACCTACAATCTTCAAATTAAACGCCTACAAGGAAATTTTCACGTCTATACTACTCTAGACTAATAAACGAAGAATGAAAAAGACTAGACTGAAAACTGGAAGGGTCCGTATTAACCCAAAAAACGTGTCAAGACAAAAACCGCAAACCCGAGCCCTTCTATTTAAAAGTCAAAAAGTTACAAAAAACGTACCCTATGAAATTTTTATATTTTTCCTACAAACTATAGCCTAAAAAAATTTCAAAAAGAAAAATATTTTTTTTTTGATATTTTTGTATTTTTTATGAACTTTTTAAACTTTTACTAAATTAAATTTTAAAAAAAAATACTAAACGACTTTTAAAAATTCTGAAAATTTTACTAAAAATACTAGACACTATAATTAACCTACGAAAAATAAGAAACCAAAAATTGGCTTATAAATAAGCCCGAAAATAAGCTATAAACAGCTTATAGCTTTAAAGAGGAAAACACCCTTAAATACCTAAGCCCTTGGGACACTAACGTAAAAGTCCCAAGGGCGCAGCGGTAAGTGTGTGTAAAAAGAGGGGATGTATCGAGGGTAGAGGCCCGGGTTCGAGTCTTGCTCACCCGGGTCACCCCTTGTCTTCCTTTTTTTTTTGAAAAACTTTGTGAACCAAAGTTGTTAAGCTTGATGAGCTTAACAACTTTTAAAACTACAACTTTTTCTAAAAGCTTGTAAATAAGCTTAAAAACAGCTTTTAAAAACGACAGAAGCTAAAAGTGAGCTTAAGGGCTTAAAAAGCTAAGTCTTTTTGGACACTTTAGACACTTGAGCTAAAATTCAGACTAATAAGCAAAAAAATATTGACTACCCTACCCTAAATAAGCACTGAAAACTAAAATGCAATAACTAAATAAGCTTAAAAAGGGCTTAACTACACAAACACTTAAAATTAGCTAAAGGCTAAGAATGGCTTATCTCTTGGGCTGTTTACACAAAATAAGCCAAGGAAATGGCAAATAAGCAAACACAGCTTAACAAACTAACCAAATAAGCTACTAGGAATCAATAACAAGCAACTAGATAAGCTTAATAAGCTAGAATGTAAATAAGCAATCACTACACTATGCTTAAGCAAAAACAGTAAGAGGGCTACTTTGAGCTTAAAAATAAGCTATCAAAGGGGCTTTTTAAGGACTGAAACTCAGGGAACTTAACAAAAAGCTTATTGGCTTTTTAGAAAAGCCAATAACTCATGCTGAGGTTAACTAATAAGCTAAATAAGAAGGCCTGAAAATGGGCCCCTAGCACCAGGGGAAAATAAGCCAAGGACAAGGGCTTAATTTGACAGCTTTCAATAAGCTGTCAAATAAGCTCAAATAAACAAGCTAAGTTAAAACAGATTTAGAATGGCTTAAAGTGAGCTTATGCTCAAATTTTAAGCCCCTAAACACAAAGAAAACATGCTGATTTTTGAGAATGAAAATGGGCTCTTTGCTTTTATGAAAAATTACACTTAAGTTTTGGCAGTTTTGACTCAACAAAGTCAAATGACTTAAGGGACTTTGTCAGCTTGTTTTAAACACACAAAAACACAACTTTTTAAACCACAACTCAAATATACAATGGCTTATCCAAATAAGCCATTGATTCCATATTTTTTTTAAACCACCGTTTGAAAAACACTTGTGAAAACTTGAAAAACAGGTTTTTGACTGAAAAGCTTTAGAAAAACACACTTAAATAAGCTCAAATACTTAAGCTAAAACTAACTTATGACCCCAACCCATACCACACTTGTTTTGACCCGTTTTCATGCTTAACCCAAACACCCCTTTATATTTTAAAAGTGATTTTTAACCCTATAAAAGCTAAATTAAACTGAAATTTTTAAAAGACTACTACTACTTATGCAGTTTTAAACAACAAAAAGATGAAAAGCTAAAAAAATAAGCACTTAAAAAGATAATAAGCTAGTGACAGTATAAGCTAAATTAGGCAGTTTTTAATCAAGTTGCATAAAAATGAAATGAAAGGTAACTAGAAGGCACACTTAAGCATTAATGAACACAAATAAGCACACAAGACATTAATAAGCTAAAAAAATAAGCTAATAAGCAATTGCTATAGTACTTTTTAAGCAAAATTTAAAAGAAATGTACCTTAATATCACTTTGCTCAAACAGATTTTTGAACCTAATTAAGCTCCTAAACTTCCCAAAGCCTTATAAATAAGCTTAAACTAGGCAAACCCAATGAGCCATCCCAAATTGCTCATTCATCCACACTTGCTTAATCCAACAGTAACTTGTCCCTTTTAATTTTCCTTAAAGTTTTCAAAAACAGGTTATAAAATGGCTTATATTGAGAGCTTAAAGGTTAAAGAGATATTTGTAACTTAGAACACACATGTAAAACTAAAACTGAATTTTCATTAAAAAAGTGAAGTACAAGTACATTGAAGAACTAAACTGAAAACTTAATACATTAAAACTTTTAAACACTAAAAAACTACATACTTGCCACAAGGGGCTTACAAAGTCTTATATAGTAGAAAAAAAACGAGCTAGGGTTCACTTGGTCTCTTGTCTTCTTGCTAGTGTGTTTCCTTGTAGACACACAATTGAAGTGTGTTTGTTGTGAGAGTTAGTAAACAAACAATCCTGAAGCCCTTACAAATTTCCTTGGTGCCCAATCAAAGTTTTTTCAACCCTTGATGATTAGGTAGGTTTATGATGCCAAATGGCAAAAGCCATGTGGGGGGAGGGTGGATATGGATGATGAAGGGTTGGTTTCTTGCGGGAGGTCAACAGTGTGAAAATGACAGGGTGGGTTGGGTGATTGGCGGGAAACCATTGAAAGAATGTAGCAGTATAGGTGAACTTGGTTGGAAGTTTGGGGATTCGACAAGAATGGTCCCTCAAAGTGTATTTAGTGTTTGCAGGTTAAGTCCTTGTGTTATCTCAAAGTTTTGGGACTTGGCAAATTAACCCCCCAAGGGTTATAATGATCATTACACCACAAGTCCTTGTTAGTTATAACTCTTTGACCTTGGCAGCTTTGGCCCTTGGGGTTTAACTTTGCCAAATTGGTAGAATGGGTCCCTCACAAGTTTTTCTTCTTTTCTTCTTTAAATAAGTTTAGGGATTTGACAAATTTAGCCCTCAAACTTATTTTTCTTGACTTTTGGCTTCGGGGTTGACTTGGGTTGACTTTTCTACACTTGGGCTTGGACTTTGACTTTGTCTTTTTCCTGCTTTTCCATTCCGTGTCCGGTTTTGTCGTTTTGGCTTCGTTTTTCGTACCTAACTTAGACATCTCCTTTTCCTGCTCACAACGACAATTAGCAAAACAATCATATATTTGGCATTTTTAAGTCCCGCGTGATTTGTTATTTTAGCTCGATTTTAAAGCAAAAGGGTATATGAATGAAAAAAACACGACATACCAGTCATCATAACAGTTGTGATTACGTTCTTCCTTTGTTTAATTCCGATCCTGTCCAAAAAGCCTCTTCACAATTGTCCCATATGTCCTTTGCATCTTGTAATGATTAATAAGTGAATAGGATATCTTTTGGGTAAAAACCTTGAAGTATGAAGTTTTGTTGCCCGAGAATGTCCTGCAATGTACCTATCCTTCTCATCCCTGTGATAGAGTCCGAATAGACTCGAGTCGTCATGACCTAGATGGAGAGAACCTTCCAGTTCCTTCAGCAACAATTAATACGCTGGTTCCCCATCTAAAAAAAGGTCCTTCATCAATTGACTTTAAAATGTTTACCTCATTCTCCTTACCATATCGTACAGTACAAATCGAATAACGTTGATTTCCATATGCAAAGTTAAGTCTATCAAGCATAGTGGTCTGGGTATCGAACCTTTACATTGGAATGTCCTCTGAAAAGATTTATGCGAATGATACTTGTGATATGCTTAAGTTGAACGTATCAATGATTAGTGAAAATATTTTAAAAAGTAATGATTGTTTGGTTGGATTAGGTGATATTGTTGTTATGATTAGATTTGGCTTGTGAAATAAGTTACCTTAATGACATGACTAAAACTTAGGCAAAACGTAAGTGAGAGTTCTTTAAGTTAAAACGCAGTTAGTTTCCATCAAAAACGCAAACCTATCTTGTCAATACGTAATGAAGGAAAATGAGCCAAAAACGCAGCCTGAGATTTGATCAAAACGCAACCTGAGATTTGTCAAACGCAACCAATTAAAAAATTGGGCAGAGTATCCCTTAGTCAAAATGCAACAACTTGTTCTTCAAAACGCAACCTCGCAGTCAAAACGCAATGAACCAAAATGCAAATTCCCAGGTCCAAAACGCAATGACCAAGAAACGCAAAAACCTCTAATAAGACAAAACGCATACTATTTTGCTATAACAAAACGACAAAACGCTTGTACTTTCTTCTGACAAAAACTCAAGTACTGTTCACCCAAAACGCAACAAGAATGTCTCATAAAGGTCAAAACGCAATAGAATATACTGAACTTTTTCACAACCTAAAAATGCACCCTTATTTGAAAGAATTTTACTTGGTTTCTTTTGCACAACTTGTCCTAGAAGGTTATAACAACAATAAAAACACTAACTTTAACATCACAGAACAAGAAGAATCAAAGAGTGTCAACGAATAAGACCATAAACCGTCAAAAAAAAACCAACTTTTGATCTAAACTAAACCGAAGGAAACGCACACACATTCTAGCTAATCAACCTATGAGGCTCTGATTACCAATTGTGTATATTGGATATTCATAACTCAATCATGATGATTGGGTAGGCTAATATCTAGAGAGAGAAATGAGGTTTCTAGTAATAAAAATGGAATAGCCATGAATTGTATGAAAAGAACAACCAACAACCCCTATCCCATGGCTGGAAAGGGTTTAGTAAACAAGAGTTTGTTGAGCTTTATGGGCTGGGTATGGGTTTACTCTTGGGTAAAAGACCCGGCTAATAACCGAAAGCCATACGCTTACTTTTCTAACTATACGAGCTATGCATACTAAACGATTCACAGGGTGACCAAGCTTTGTCATAATCCAAATAACTGTTTTGGCGTTTCGCTTTTCAACTGGGGTTGTCATCAGAGGTGGGGTTTTGAATTTTCCTTTTTCTCAGGCCAGAATCTCCTTTGGGGTTTTTGTGAGAAGAGTGAATCTGTCCGGCCTTTTCTCTAGCTTATGTTGGCTGTGGAAGCCTCCCCCTTTTTTGAAATTCTGCCTATGACCCCCTTCTGGGTGTCTCCACGCCGGAGGGATTTTTTTCTTTCTTGGTTTGAGGCCGCCTCTTGCCCTTGAAGAAAAGATGTGGCCACCTGCATCATTTCGTCCACTGTTTTTGTAATTTTCTCATGAAATCTTTTGATAAGTTCAGGATTTGTGATTCCGTGCACGAATCCGGAGATTCTCATGCATTTCGGTGCTACTTTAACATTTCCACTTACTGACTTATACCTTTTGTATTAAGTCTTCTGGTACACCCTCCATCCTCTCTGTTGTTTATGTTATGAGCACTATTGGGTCTCTGCGCACTTCTTCTGTTAAGGTAGGTTTTTCAGGAATGCGTCTCTTGTAGATCATTGGAACTATCTATTGATTGTCTGGGGACGATCGTCAAATCACATGGGAACCTGGGCGTTTTTCCGGTGATGTGGAAATTAAAACATGTGACAGCCCATGTTGGCATGGCCCCACCTCTCGTTTTTTGCTACTGGCCTGGAAGATTTTCCAGTGATCATCCAGATCTTCGCTCGTTGTAAGTTTTACATGAACTTGCATTCGCGTTTTCAGGAATTCGAAGTGGCGGATTTGAGACGTGAACGGATTCAATCTCGGCACATCACCTAAGTTGGGATAATGCATCATCTTTGACACTGGACTTTTTTCTTCGTAATTTAGACTTCCAGTGCCCTCCTTCACTATCTTCGCTTTCAGAGTGATTTTCTGTATACCTTGAGCTTTCCTGACAGCTATAAGGTTGGGAGAGATCATCATCTTCAACACTAGACTTTTTTCTTCGTAATTTAGACTTCCAGTGCCCACCTTCACTATCTTCGCTTTCAGAGTCATGCCGTGGCGATCTTGACCTTTCGCGCCTCAACCTAGTGAAAACGCTAGGATTATGGCGCGGGCTACGAGAGCGTCTCTGTCTTCTTGGTGATATTGTCCTGGACTCAGAATACGCTGATTCCTGCGCCCTAGTGCTCTTCTTTCGGGCATCGCCAAAGTTAAGCCTCGCTTTTACTTCCTCCAGCTTTTCTTTCTTTCTCTTCTCATACTCATACTTATCTGCCATAATTGGTAGTAGTTTCTCATAGTGCTTTTCACAAAACTCTTCGAGATCTACAGCGGTGGTAGTTCTCACGGAGTCCTAGGGGGTTTGTTTGTTTTTCCCTGTCGTATTCCGCATATCAGACTTGGGATGGCTAGGGGTAGGTTGTTCGTGATTGCTCATGGTGAGTATTTTCAAGGAACGCAGTTATATCGGTCCCACGGATGGTGCCAACTTGTTAGTACAAAAACCGTGTAGGGGGGGTGAAGAGATAGAATATGATGTTGATCTTGTACTAATCCAAGTAATAAGATGGTAATCTGCACATATGAGAGTAAACCGTTAGCCTTACCGCGGGGCGGACCCCACGATTAAGCTCCGGCGTGAGAGTAAGTGATAAGGATATTGAGATGAAAATAGAACCCTAGGACTGAAACCTAGCGGCGGCGAGCACTTGGCCAACCAAGTTGCTGGTCGTCAGAAAATTCTTCTCGGCCAACCGAGTAAAAGAACACAAACGACGTATTCAATATGAAACTTCAATAATCATTCACCAACCAACCAAGGAGTTTTACACAATATAAATAGGAAACAAAAACACAAGATAATTCTAAATCCCTAAACTTGAGGACCAAGAAACATAATAATAGGCATAATAATTTAGAACCAAAAATAGAATTGTAATTGACTTCAACTTCTCCTTTGAATTTGGTTGGATGAGATCTTGTTACCATAATTTGTTTCCTCGGCCACTTAGCCCACCGGCCTCATTCTCGTCAACAGCTCGTTGGTCCACTAGGCTCGACCCATCAGGCCCATCGGTATCATCCTCCCCCTCTAAAAAATGACTCGTCCCCGAGTCTCCATGAAAATCATCTGCTTCAACATAAGGTGTCAAGTCAGCAACATTAAAAGTGGCAGAAACTCCATACGACCCAGGCAAATCGATCTTATATGCATTATCATTGATACGCTTTAACACACGAAATGGACCATCGGCACGATCCTGTAACTTTCCATAACGACCCGGCGGAAAACGGTCTTTACGCAAGTAAATCCAAACTAAATCACCCTCATTGAAAACAACATGCTTTCGATGTTTGTTAGCACGTGCCTGATATTGCAAGTTATGTTTCGTGATTTGGTCACGAACTTGTTCATGTAAAGCTTTGATTTGAGTGGCTTGAGCTTCTCCTTCAACACTATAAGAATCAACAGCGGGTAAAGGTGCGAGGTCCAAAGGTGTAAAAGGATTGCGTCCATAAACCACCAAAAACGGGCTGCGGCCTGTCGAGCTATGTGAGGAACGGTTATATGCGAATTCAGCTTGAGGAAGGACGAGATCCCACTGTTTCTTATTATCGCCAACTAATGAACGAAGCAAATTCCCTAAACTCCGGTTAGTGACCTCCGTTTGTCCATCCGTTTGCGGGTGATGAGAGGAGCTAAATTGCAAGTTGGCGCCTAAGTGCTTCCATAAGGTGCGCCAGAAATGGCTAACGAACTTGACATCTCTATCCGAAGTAATAGTCTTGGGAACACCATGCAATCTCACGACCTCAGCAAAATATAAACGAGCCACCTGAGATGCATCATATGTTTTTGAACAAGGAAGAAAATGCGCCATCTTCGAAAAACGGTCGACCACCACCATAATGGAATCCTTTTTGCGTTGTGTCAAAGGTAAACCAAGAACAAAATCAATGGAAACGTCCTCCCAAGGACCATTTGGTGTAGGCAGCGGAGTGTAGAGGCCTTGATTAGTGTGATGAGTCTTTGCAAGACGACAAATGCGACAACAACTTAACACTTTCACGACATC
>BQNB010104477.1:2981-23810 GCA_026074375.1 Tanacetum coccineum | reverse complement strand
TTCAGTGTAAGAAGAAGCTGTATTTACTCACCTATACTGAAAAACACTTGGGCTATATTTATATCCAAATAGGGGGATATTTTTAGGCCAATTCAATGCCCAATGATCTTTCACTTGGATTTGAATACAAAATATCTTAAGTGTTAGAAGACCTTAAACATTCCAAGGTCACTAAGTGAACAATCACTCATTGAGTTACCTTCAAGTGCTTAACCTGAGTCTATAAGAAAGACTCAACCATTTAGTAAGGCGGCACTCAGTGAATGAAGTCCATGAGCTAAAGAAGAAGGTGATGGGTTCAATGAGTTATGACAATAGACTCACTGAACCCCATACGATCTCCTAACTTAAAGAGCCTAGAGAATAGGCATGATAAGTTTGAATGGATAAGTTTAAGTACTTATCCACTTAAAAATAAACTTATCCTAAATAGGGTATAAAGAGAAGATCAGTGTCAGCACAGACCTTAGAAAGTGTGTTTGTCCCATTCCTAGATTAGAATAATAACAGAGACAAACTTGTACAATATGTACTAACCAATCAACCTTGGGACATACATTTATCACCCATGTGGGTATGACCCTACCTAAGTAGTATATATAAAGATGCCTTGTAAAGGAGTAGGTTAAGTTTGTGCATTCAAAGTTATATCTTTCACAAACACCTACTCTTCCAAATCAACTAAGTCCCTGAACAAGTTCAGTAGGTTAGCATAGTTGTTAACTTAGCATAATGCTTTGGTTTATGCTAAGTTGTTAGTGAGGAGATCACATACACATACACATTATCATTCAATCTTCATTACTTTCATTGTGTTCCCACAAAACATGAAGTGTAGCTCTTAATTTTAAAATTTTTTTTTTTATATAAAGAAAAAAACGTTGAAAAGTGTTTGTGTCTTTTACTTAGCTGTCTTTACTTTATTACAAAATCTTTCAAACAATACATTACTTTCTGCCATGGGGTTTTTTTTGGGTACGGTTACCCCGATAAATTGAAATAATCACAAGACTGTTAATTACAATGGAATTGACTGACATGCACATTAACCTCAAGCTAACAAACTTGAATTGCCCACTAAACTCTATAGAGACATGCCTCAAATTGAGAACCTAACCACTAAGCTACATCCCAATTAGATTTAAAAAGCTTCCAAGCCATGAAATCAACTATCCGCATACAATGAGAAACACTAGTCAGATGAGATTGCCTCCTTAAAAACCCTTCCCAAGAAAAACCCAATGGGAAAAACCTTAGGGTAAGAAAAAAGTACAATCTCTCAACTGACACACTCCACTGGACTCTAAACACCTTCGATATCAGCTATAAAAAACCCTTCAAAATGATACCATAATAATACATATCGAATCAGCTACCATAGAGCCTAAAGTTGCTAGGCATCTTCCAACGATCAAGCAAACGATTCACCATATAAGTATTTTTAAATCTGAAAGTGAAAAGCTTAAGATGAACCGTAACCATCACCATATCCCTAATGTCTTCATGCTTCCTTTGAACATTTTTGAACAGCCGATTGTTGCGTTCATTCCAAATAAAATATGAGGTAGCCGTCACTAACAACTTAGCAATAACACTTTTAGCTTTCCTTGATTTAGCAAAAGGCTGGAGGTACGACATAATAGCATTGATAGAGGGGGGGGGGGACTCCATCCATTTAGCCAAATGACGAATATAAACCCACACCTGTATCAAAAAATTACATTCAAAGAAAAGGTGATTATCAGAATCTAGAATGAATTTACATAACGGGAACTTAAGAAGGCTTAACTCTGAATTATCACCAATATCCCATAGCCTTAACTTATCTTGAGTTCTAAGGCTATTTCGCATAACTAACCATAGATGAAAAGCATGCCGAGGTATGCAATGAGAAAACCAAACTGTGTTGAACCATGGAACCTCATTACCTCTCGGGCGGATAGACTCCCAAACACATTTAACTGAGAAGGCCACTTGGTTTCCATTCGAATCACACCAAAATCAGGAATTAAAAGAATTAGTATCTAAATTAGGGGCAATAACCAGATTTAAGTTAAGGGCTTTCAATAACCTTTCTTGAGGCCACGACCATCCTCCATTCAAAACCAAAGCTGCAACATGAGATTGAAGGTTATATCCTTCCCTCGCAATGTCCCTTGGAGAAAGATGATTAATGAACGGACATTGAGGGTCCCAAATGTCATACCATGCTGACGCTTAAGCCCATTTCTAATCTTAGTCCAAATGAACGGTCTTACACGATCACAAAGTTGGAGAATTTTTCGCCAACCCCAACTCATTTCCACATCATTAAGAGGGATAGCCTAGAACGATCTCCCTTTAGGTTTGTGACCCGCGCAAACTCAACCCTTAAAACCTATCTATATATGATATAAATACACCAAGGGACGAAATCACGCGAGATCAAGAAAACCGGAAGCAGTATAGAGTGTTCCCGGGTCGTTATGTCCCAACGAGGCTAGAATGGAATATCGAAAGACGATTGATGATTGGTGTTTGAATGTAATAAGGAATGTTTGGGAATTAATACTGAAAGCAAATGCACATAAAAATTAAACAAGAACATAAACTAGAACAAGCATAAAAGCTAGAAATAGCAAAAACACTTAAAACTTCTACACTAAGGCACAAATAAGCTCAAATAAACTTAAGACAAGTTAAATAAGCCAAACTAACTCTAATTAAGCAAATACAAAAAGCAATTAAGCTAAATTAATCAAGGTAAACACAACAGTACTAACAGTATTAACTACCAGTACTAACTTAGAGTTAGTACTGCTAGGCTTAAGTTAGTACTGCTAGGCTTACAAAACACAAAGAAGCAAGAAATAAGCAAATAAGCTAAAACAGATAATAAACTACCCCTAATAAGCACTTAGTAAAAGGAATAAGCAACTAGAATAAACTAAAATGATAAATAAGCTAAAAAGCTACAAACTGATACATTATTGAAAATACTTTGAAAAGGAAAATAAGCTTAAATAAGCTTACTCCTAAAAACAGTAAAGGAAAATGGTTTAATCTATTCTAAAAAGCTAAGGAAATCTTAAACAAGCTGAAATAATAAGCTGATAAGCTAAAATTAACCACCAGTACTAACAGTTTTAACTGACAGTACTAACTTGGAGTTAGTACTGGTAGCTTTAAGTTAGTACTGCTCAGAAGTGAACTAGCAGTATTAACTTATAACTAACAGTTTTAACAAGTGAACTATCAGTACTAACTAAGAGAGTGATACAAACACTTTTCAACTAGCAAATAAGCAAAATAAGCACTTAAAACAGTTCTGCAGAAAATAAGAACAATAAGAAAAAGAAAAACTTACAACACCCTTGCTCAAAACAGGGTCAAACAATGAATCCACAAGCTCTAGCTTGTGTAAAACAAGCTAGTGAGAGTCCATAAGCCCATCCAGAACTGGCTTATCATCCATAACATAAGCTGTGGTATATTTGAGAGTGATACTTATGATTTTCTCTTAACTACTTAACTTTTTGTTTTTACTTAATGAAAACAGCTTATGAGTAAGCTGTGGTGAGAGCTTTTTGAACATAAAACAATATGATTAAGAAACTTAACACTTGGAATTGTAAATTGGCTTAAAAACTTCAAACTTGCATTAATCTTGAAAGTGTTACAAAGCTGAAAGTAAAAAGTTGTAAATGACTTTGAAATTTAAACTAAGATTAAAAACTGAAAATTAATTAAAAACTAGATTCTAAGATGCCTCAAAGGCTTACAAAAGGCTCTATTTATAGCCTAAGTCTTGGACTTGCAGCTTGTGCTTCTTTTGGAGAGCAAAAACGAAGTGTGCTTGTTGTGTGAGGGGAATCTAAAGCAAATCCCAGCCTTTGATTTCTTTTGAGCTTCTTTGGAGACAATCTCAGCCATCGAAATGCTTTTGGGAATGGAGAGGGATTGCCAACATGGCATTTATACAACTGGGGGGGGGGGTAGTAGGGTGGATGAAATGATTTTGGCTAGGGAGAGAAGTGGTTTTGCAGGAAAGAAAGTATGGGACGACATACCAGTTGTAACTGGGTTTGTTGGGCGGGAAAGAAGGCTTTTAGGGAAGTAGGCAGCTTTGGTCCCCTCAAGTTGTATAACTTAAATGTAATCTCTACCCGGTTTGCAACTTTGATCCCTCCTTTCTTATAACTTTGTAATACAACTTTAGACTTGGCAGTTTTAGCCCCTCAAGTTGTATTTTCTTCATTTTGATGACTTTTGACTTTGCCCTTTCCACTCCGTGCTTGGATTTGTTTGTGTTTGGCTTTCTTTTTGTTCCTTTTCTTGAATATCCGTTTCCTGCACAATACAAATGCAAACATACAAATACAATGTATTTTTGGTATGTTTTTAGTCTTTTAAGTCCGTTTTAAATGGAGAATGGTATGTGTAATTAAGCACATACCAAAATCCCCCATACTAAGGCATTGCCGTGTCCTCACGCAATGTTATTAAGTAAACACTCAAGAAACCAAGAATCTTAATCCCCACTGACTAATAACCTCGAAAAGTAGCAAAGTGTTCGTCAAGGGGAACTAAAGAATCAATAGCTTCGACAAGTCCCGTTTTCACCATTTTTTATATGTACACTACTATTCCTAATATTTTTGGATTTTTCTATTTCTTTTCTTAACTACTTGTTTGACTTCCTTTATTTTATAAACATTGGGATCATAGAATGAGAAGCGCCCATAGAATAATCTACGGATGCCCTGACGGATAAATTCATCGTCCCCGATTTTTCACTAGATCCAAACCAAGCAATTAAACAAGATCATTTGTCAATATAAGTCTAAATGTTAAGCACTCATATTTATGACTTGTGAACTTTTAACTCCCAACATGGATACATGATTTGAATGTGTGTACTCATTTCAACTCAACCATAGATCAACTTATTTTCATAGTCGTAATTCAAGATGAATCACGACTCAAAGCAACAACTTATTAGGTCCTTGTAACTTGATTTTAAAGAACGAAAATTTTACTGTAGAACTTTTTGCAATATCTTTATCATCATAATAATAAGCTCTTACAGCTAGGAATACGTTGCTTAGTTTGAACACCTACCTAGGCCTCGCTCCCTGGTAGGATATCACAATCAACGACCGGTGTTCTTAGTTTGAAAACCCACCCCGTTGCTAGCGTAAGAGGGAATCACATCAACCCCTCTTCCTATATGGCTAAGGAAAAGTGTCTTAGTTGAACCCACACCTAGACCTCGCTTCTAGTGAAGATAACACAACACCCCAAAAATCCTAGAAGTTAAAGATGACTTAGTTTGAACCCCCACCTGTTGTTAGCGAGTGGGCTATCACCCCACATCTTATTACTTGCCCACATACCAAAGTATGCTTCAATGCATCATTTCAATATTCATGCATTTTTTATTGCAATTCATACATTATCATGCTTCTTTGGCATTTTAACTTTCAAATTACTAGGAACAGACAAACTCGTTATTAAAGAATCAAGTTACAAATTAGAGCTTTTTCTACAAAACATCGAATTGACCTTAGTGAATGAAATGAGCACGTATGATTAGGCGGATTCAAAAGCTAATGGAGAAAAAGCCACAAGTAACTCATATAAGCTTAGAAGAATCTTGCTTAGCACATACACTTTATATTTACTCTATCACTTTCTTGCTCTTCATCTCGGAAAACTAAGCTTACAATTAAGGGGAACTAGCTTAGGCACAACACGCCCGATCGTAGTCAAAATTTTCTCATTCTACCCATTGGGAAAGGTCTAAACTGTGACAAAACACCTTATTTTATTTTTGAAATTTTTTAATTTTTTCATTTTTTTTTGGTATTTTTGCAAAAAACTTTGGTGGTAAAAACGGGATTACGTGACAACAAGGCAGCAGTAAACAATCAAATCGAAGAACCCCCCATACTAAACTAAACATCGTGCCTTCGATGTTTCAAAGGGGCTCTATACGCAAAATCTAAGGCCGTTTATTAAGTGTTCCAAAAGATAAAACGTTTAGCGATTAGATTGGATACAGGATTCTCAAAATGAATCTGAGGATGTGAAACTCTAGATAAAAAATACAAGCATATAGTTCTTCACAATCCAGGCAGATCCTGGACAATTAACACCACAAACACAACACTGGTAATGGAAGAAGCAACCTCGCATGTATTTACAAGAAAACACCTTAATTCAATAATACTACATAAGCACGGGGTGCCTCCCACGAAGCGCATGTTTAAGGCAGCTATGCTTGACCGTCACCTGAAATTTATGGACATTAGAGAATGTTTAGAAGATCTGGGACTACCAATTATGGTACGTCCCCTCCAAAGTAGTGCTTAAAACGATGACCATTCACATTTGAAGTTTAGGCCCCAGAAGTATTGAGATAACTTGACAGTGCGCGATATGGGAAAACTTGTTGATAGTAAAAAGGTCCCTAGACCACGGGTTTTAAGCTTCTGAGAGAAAAATACTTTAATCTAGAGTTAAAGAGGAGGACTCGATCACGACTTGAAAACACGGTTCTTGAACTATGGAGTCGTGAATCCTCTTTGTCTTTTCTTATAGATCAAAGAGTTCAACATCAGCATCAATCACGGAGCTCGATTAAGTTCATTCATCTGAATTTCCTATGGTCACCAGCGGTTTTCAAGAGTCAAAGTTTGTATGTTTAAGGCCCAGATGACCTTGTGTTTCTAACTCAATTGGCAGATGACAGGCTTTTCCATAAACTAACTTATATGGAGTACACCCAATGGGTGTTTTGTAAGCGGTACGGAAAGCCCATAAAGCATCATCGAGCTTATCTGACAAAAAAGGTACGGTTTTTCCACCACGTTCTTTCAAGAATTCCCGCTTTCAAACCACGATTGGATACCTCAAACTTGTCTCACATATTTGTGGATGTTACGCGGTGTAGAGATGATGAGTGACTCCGTATTAAGCATGTACCTTTGCAATTGGTCATTGCAAAAATGGGTTCCCGCGATCACATATATTGCATGAGGGTCAGCCGAAATCTGGCGAAGGAAGAGATTTAAGAAATTTGCAAACACTCGTCGTCATTGGTGGGGAGCGCTTTTGCTTCAAACCCATTTTGATGAATAATCAACGGCCACGAGGATGAATTTTGTTCCTTTGGATGATGGGAATGGCCCCATAAAGAGTCAATGCCCCCAGACTCAAAGTTTCACAAACTTGATGGAATTTTGTGGCATCCCAATCCCCGTTGTGAAACTTTTCCATGACGCCTGGCATGAGTTGCAGTTTTTACCAATTCATGGGCATCTTTGTAGATTATGGGCCAAAAGAATCCGGAATCCGAAGACTTTCTTGCTGTGTAGTATTAGCACCGTGATTCCACCGGTGGGACCATCGTGGCAAGCCATAGGATGTCATGGCTTCTTTGCCAAAAACACAACGTCGAATAACTTGATCCCACAGTTTAAACAAGAAGAGGGGATCTCCCAGAAATAATGCTTCACGTCTTTGAAGATTTTCTTTTCTCTGGTTGACATCCCTTTGACACGAAATTTCCCAGCATGGTAGTTTTTTGCCGATGTCGGCAACCGCCATGGGTACTAGCATCAAGACACAAATCGAACAAAGAGTTTCAAGAGGAAACTTTTCTCATTTATTCTCTTTGATCGAGCTTATTCTCGGTGAGGATTCTTTCCCCCTAATCGTGATAGATGAAGAGCCGCTAGGTCCAGCTCCTTCGCTCAACTACATCAAAACAACTCTTGAAGGAGCAGAACCCATCGGAGCAATCTCGCCTTAGAATCTTTCTTAGCAAAGAGATACTTGAGGGCGGAATGATCCGTATACACAGTGCATTTGTTCATGACGAGGTAAGATCGGAATTTTTCGAATGCGTACACCACGACTAACATTTCTTTCTCTGTCGTGGTGTAACGTGATTCCGCCCTCATTTCCATTGTATTTTACTTGCATAATGTAATAAGGCCTTGAAATGTTTCTCATGACAGCTGCAACCAAGAACTGTACCTAAGGCGATAATCGCTTGCATCGCCCTAAGTTTCAAATGTTTAATTCCAGTCTGGAGCAATCATTGATTTGGAGCCTCGTTAGAATTCTTTTGAGAGTGTTAAATGCTTCAATACACTCTTTGGAGAAATAAAACGGAGTCTCTTTTTCAAGCAAATGGGTCATGGGACGGGTCTATTTTTAGTATATTCTAGATGAATCCTTCTATAAAACCGGCATGCCAAGACACTACGGATTCCTTTTACAGAGTCGGGTGAGGGAGCATTTGCGATAACGACAATCTTAGCTCGATCGACCTCTATTCCGACTGGAGATTTATGTCCAAGAACAATGCCTTCCTTAAACCTGAAAATGGCTTTTCTCCCAGTTTAGGCTAAATTGTGTCTTCACACCGCTTAAGCATCTTTTCCAAATGGGTTTAAGAGCATAGAAGGAGAAAGAATATCACAAAAACTGAAAAGTTAATAAAAAAAAAAAAAAATAGAAAATAACATCCATAAACACTCCATCATTTTTTCGATCATGTCGTGTAATATGCCATCCATACATATCTGAAGTGCCTGGTGCATGCATAGGCCAAAGGTCATGCGGCGGTAGGCAAAGGTTCCGTATGGGCAAGTAAATGTTGTCATTCCTGATCAATTGGTCGATGGGTATTTGAAAATAACCCGAGAAACCATCAAGAAAACAATAGTATTCGTTTCCCGCAAGCCTCTCGAGCATTTGGTCCATGAATGGTAGAGGAAAATGGTCCTTTCGGTGGCTTCATTTAATTTTTGGTATTCAATGCACACCCCCATCCCGTACCTAGAGAGTTGGGATCAACTCATTTTGCTCATTCTCAACTACGGTAAAACCACCTTTCTTTGGTACACAGTGTACCGGGCTTACCCAGGGACTATCCGAGATAGGGTAAATTAATCCAGCGTCAAGAAGTTTTTCAACTTCCTTTTTTATGACATCGTGGATTTTTGGGTTTACCCGTCTCTGATGTTGGACCGCTGGTGTGTAGTCCTCTTCCATTAGAATTTTGTGAGTACAAAATTCCGGGTTAATACCCTTGATATCGGAGAGTTTCCAAGCGATGGCTCGCTTGTGGGACTGCAACACCTTTATGAGAGCGGCTTTCTCCCGGACACTCAAATCTTTAGCAATGATGACTGGTAACTTGTTGTCACCCTCCAAAAATGCATATTCGAGGTGGGGAGGTAAGTCCTTGAGCTCGACCTCGGGAGGTTCATCAATTGATGTTTCATCGGTTTTGGCTTCACAAATCTTAAGTTCTTTTCTATTTCCAGGAAAATAATCTGCATGGTTGGGAAGTGGTGATGAGGGCTCACTATTTAGGATAGCTTCAAGAAGAAGAATGTCATTCTCGGGATCACATTCGGCATCATCAATTCCTGACTTATACGAAGTATCAGAAAGTTCAGCCTCGATTTCTTCAAGAATGAAATCACTACCCTCGAATGGAGTGAGGGTGGGAGAAGTGGTATCAACAATCGGTTCAAAGTAAGGAGTGGAATTTCCATTTGCTAATACTTCCGAGAATCCTAAAACTTCTTGAGAATATTCCTCACACGCTATATCAATAAAGTCGACCTTGTTAACTGATTCCATGGCATTGTAGGAGAAATTTTTCGTATCACCTACTTTGAAAGTCACGGATTTGTCATCATGTCTTAAGGTCATCTCTTCACCGTGTACATCAATCAAAGCCTTGCGTTCTCAAAAATGGTCTTCCTAAAATCAACGGACTCTAGGGTCGGCATCATAGTCAACTACCACAAAATCAGCTGGAAAATAGAAGGTTCCAACCTTCACAAAACAACTTCGGCTAACGGTGGAGGGAGATTGAACTGACGGCTAACTCGAGTACCTCCTAGTTTTGGTCTGCCCTTGTCGATTAAGCTTTCAAAAACGGAGATTGGCATTAGATTGATGCACTTGCACCGAGATCGGCCAGGGCCAAGCATTCAACCAACTCTGTAATCACATGTATTCAGAAATCTACCCGTTCTCCTAAGTACTCGGAAAGTCTTTAGGATGACTGCCGAGCAATTTTCATTAACCGGTGTTTTGGTTGTAATTTCTAAAGATCTTGTCTTTTTGTTCAAAAGCTTCTGAACATTGTTGTCAAACTTAGCATAGTGCAGGAGAGCATCACAAAAGCTCAGCTCGAAGTGGATGATTCCGAAAAATTTCCATGAATTTCAAAGCTAAAAGGTCTCCTATTTTCCACGGATTTTCTCCTTGTTTTACCCTAGATGGATATGTAAAGTTTGCTTTGTTCAGGCATGGACAACTGGTTCATCAACTTGACTATCGGAGGTTGGACGTCTTTGTACTTCCGTTAGGGAAAAACCGTTTCCTTTGTTACCTCCGTTTCAACTTCCACCACCGAGGTGGTATTTTTGAGGTCCATATATGAAACACCGCTTCTGGAGGTGATTGCTATCAATTCACCTTCGGTTAGCAAACGGTGTTGCTAGCAAGAGAACCCGAACTGAAGTAGAAGCTTGGTTGGAATTTATACGATTTTGGTGAGCAAGTTCGGTTATGATGGCATTTTGTTTTTGCATGTTCTTGCATTACCGCATCATTAGCCTTGACATAGCTCTCAAAAATTAGTTTGACACCCACCCGAAGCTTGATGAGCAGGAGCTTGTACGCTGGGTGTTGAATAAACCGGGGGTTGATACATTGGGGCTTTGTTGTTGAACCTGTGTCGTTTTGATGACCCTGGTTGTAAGCCATTTCCACGTTTTGTTTTTGGTTCCAACGATACTGATTGATTGTCTTGGGTTTTTTTTTTTCTTTTTTTTTTTTGTAGTGTTGCCATGGGAGAAAACCGGTGGTCTGAATTGGTTTGCCCGGTGCGGACGGTAACCGAATTCCTTGTTGAAATTGCTGGCGAGTGGCTTGGCTAGACGTATTCTTGGGATGTTATCTCGGTAATTGTTGCTACAGGTAGCCGGACAATACGATATGAAAGGGCACCACCACAGAACAACAACTTTCTCAACGTTTTTTACGGGAGCGGGAGCTGGAACTGGAATTGGAGATGTCTGCTTGTCGAGAAGTAGAGCTCGAACCATATCTTTTAATTCAGAAACATCGGGAGATACACCGGAGGTGGAAGCACTCGTACTCACTTAGACAACAATGGCTTGCTTCGGAGTTTACGAACTTTGGACTTTGCTTTCCGATGATGCATGAGCAATCAGCGGGCCCTTTTGTCCAAAAAGTGTTACCACCTGCGGCTGAGTCAAAGAGTCTTTGATCATTACATTTAAGGCATTGTAAAATGTATCAAGTTTGGTGAAGCTCCGAGAATCCATGATTTGGACATGCTCGGAGAAGATCTTTGAATCGTTCCAGCCTCACTAAACGATTCATCAAATCTTGTATTTGAAATTGGAAATTCGTTCCGAAGATTTGTCCGTTTTAGAGAAGGGGGAAAAATTGATTTAAGAACTTCGCAACAAGGTCCTCCAAGTCTGAATTGATCGAGGGGGTACTTTCTCAAGCCATATCCGGGTTGCCCCCTCGAGAGAGAAGAGGAAAAATGCATCAACTTAATTGATGTGATCGACCATTAGGATATCGTCAAATAAGGTATTTTATTAAGTTAACGGATTGGGCATGTTGGTCTACTTTGTCATGTCCGAAGAACAGCTTGTTCTGGACAAGAGTTAGCAACCCCATGCTTGATCTCAAAATTTGCTGCTTCGATTTCAGGAACAACAATTGCGTCCTCGTATCCCTCGGTGGGAGCCTGGAGCAATTCTGCCATAGTTCGATTATCAGCCATCGTATCTTTGGGAGGTTCAACAAGATTCGGAGGAACTTGTTGTTGTTGTTGTTGTCGTAGACGACGAGCTTTAGAACGAGTGCGCATGCACTAAAATAGAGATATAAAAAGAAAATTTACACTAATTTTTTTTTTTTTTTTTTTCAATGATTTATTCACAATCTATTTTAAACGGACAGGAACCTAAAACTAGACAACTTGAACCCAAATAGTCTACTTACTTCACGGTAGCTCTCAAAAAGATAAACGCACAGGTGAGCGGAGGAGTAGGAATAGCGCGAAGCTTATTTCTCCTTTCGGGTCGTAGTTCCTAGGAACAACCCTCCTTATACCCACTTTGTAGTTTGTTTAACGTTTCAAGGTGAGCCGTATATCGTAAGAGACACAAATGGTAAGTTTTAAATCTTTTGTTCGAGTTGGGAACCAATAAGTTCACCGGAAGTTATTATGATAATACCTCAATTGAGAATATTATATTTTGGTATTTTTACCAATTTGTGAATTTTATTTCTTTTTATGGACAATGTTTTTATATATATATATTTTTTTGGTTTTTCTTTTGTTTTTGTATGATAATTATACTAATAAAAGAAAATGAAAAATATTTTTGTACTTTTTATGTTTTTATAGAAGAAAATATTCACAGATGTAAACACAAATTGTCAAATGTAACGAAATTCGTTTCACAGCCTCCCCGGCAGCGGCGCCAAAATTTGACCCGCGCAAACTCACCCCTTAAAACCTATCTATATATGATATAAATACACCAAGGGACGAAATCACGCGAGATCAAGAAAACCGGAAGCAGTATAGAGTGTTCCCGGGTCGTTATGTCCCAACGAGGCTAGAATGGAATATCGAAAGACGATTGATGATTGGTGTTTGAATGTAACAAGGAATGTTTGGGAATTAATACTGAAAGCAAATGCACATAAAAATTAAACAAGAACATAAACTAGAACAAGCATAAAAGCTAGAAATAGCAAAAACACTTAAAACTTTTACACTAAGGCACAAATAAGCTCAAATAAACTTAAGACAAGTTAAATAAGCCAAACTAACTCTAATTAAGCAAATACAAAAAGCAATTAAGCTAAATTAATCAAGGTAAACACAACAGTACTAACAGTATTAACTACCAGTACTAACTTAGAGTTAGTACTGCTAGGCTTAAGTTAGTACTGCTAGGCTTACAAAACACAAAGAAGCAAGAAATAAGCAAATAAGCTAAAACAGATAATTAACTACCCCTAATAAGCACTTAGTAAAAGGAATAAGCAACTAGAATAAACTAAAATGATAAATAAGCTAAAAAGCTACAAACTGATACATTATTGAAAATACTTTGAAAAGGAAAATAAGCTTAAATAAGCTTACTCCTAAAAACAGTAAAGGAAAATGGTTTAATCTATTCTAAAAAGCTAAGGAAATCTTAAACAAGCTGAAATAATAAGCTGATAAGCTAAAATTAACCACCAGTACTAACAGTTTTAACTGACAGTACTAACTTGGAGTTAGTACTGGTAGCTTTAAGTTAGTCAGGAATGTTAAGTACAATGGAATGTGACTGACATGCCACATTAACCTCAAGCTAACAAACTTGAATTGCCCACTAAACTCTATAGAGAC
Source organism: Tanacetum coccineum (assembly GCA_026074375.1). Lineage (NCBI taxonomy): Eukaryota > Viridiplantae > Streptophyta > Magnoliopsida > Asterales > Asteraceae > Tanacetum > Tanacetum coccineum. The sequence goes on along the minus strand of BQNB010104477.1, from coordinate 10,345 downwards.
ATGCCTCAAATTGAGAACCTATCCACTAAGCTACATCCCAATTAGATTTAAAAAGCTTCCAAGCTATGAAATCAACTATCCGCATACAATGAGAAACACTAGTCAGATGAGATTGCCTCCTTAAAAACCCTTCCCAAGAAAAACCCAATGGGAAAACCCTTAGGGTAGGGAAAAAGAGTACAACTCTCAACTGACACTTCCATCTTGGACTCCAAACACCTTCAATATCAGCCATAAAACCTTCAAAAGGATCCATAATTATACATATCGAATCAGCTACCATAGAGCCTAAAGTTGCTAGGCATCTTCCAACGATCAAGCAAACGGTTCACCATATAAGTATTTTTAAATCTGAAAGTGAAAAGCTTAAGACAAACCGTAACCATCACCATATCCCTAATCTCTTCATGCTTCCTTCGAACATTTTTAAACAGCCGGTTGTTGCGTTCATTCCAAATAAAATATGAGGCAGCCGTCACTAACAACTCAGCAATAACACTTTTAGCATTCCTTAATTTAGCAAAAGGCTAGAGGTACGACATAATAGCATTGATAGAGGGGACTCCATCCATATCAGCCAAATGACGAATAAAAACCCACACCTGTATCAAAAAATTACATTAAAAGAAAAGGTGATTATGAGAATCCGAAATGGATTTACATAACGGGCACTTGAGAAGGCATAACTCTGAATTATCACCAATATCCCATAGCCTTAACTCATCTTGAGTTCTAAGGCTATTTTGCATAACTAACCATAGATGTAAAGCATGCCGAGGTATGCAATGAGAAAACCAAATTGTGTTGAACCATGGAACCTCATTACCTCTTGGGCGGATAGACTCCCAAACACATTTAACTAAGAAGGCCACTTGGTTTCCATTCGAATCACACCAAAATCAGGAATCAAAAGAATTAGTATCTAAATTATGGGCAATAACCAGATTTAAGTTAGGGGCTTTCAATAACCATTGTTGAGGCCACGACCATCCTCCTTTCAAAACTAAAGCTGTAACATGAGATTGAAGGTTATATCCTTCCCTCGCAATGTCCCTTGGATAAAGATGATTGATGAACGGACATTGAGGGTCCCAAATGTCATACCATGCTGACGCTTTAAGCCCATTTCCAATCTTAGTCCAAATGAACGGTCTTACATGATCACAAAGTTGGAGAATTTTTTGCCAACCCTAACTTATTTCCACATCATTAAGAGGGATAGCCTAGAACGATCTTCCTTTAAGTTTGTAAGCATGAATCCATCAGACCCATAAACACTCTTTATTAGTAACAATATTCCAAATGTGCTTTGTCATCAAAGCTTTATTAAAAAGCTCAAGACTTTGAAGGCCAAGCCCCTCCCCCCACTAGTCGAAAGGCAAATATCTCCCCACACAACTTTAGCTTTACCCCACTTATAATCACCATTACACCAAAGGAACCCGCAAATAAGAGCTTGAATATCGTAAAGAATACCTTTAGGAATGGCAAGAACCGACGCCTAGTATACATGCATAGAAGAGATAACCGACTTGCATAATTGAAGTCTCCCTGCAAAAGATAAAGATTTATTTTTCCAATCTCCAATTCTATTCTTAGTACTTTCAACAAGAATTTTAAAATCTCTGTTAAGAAGTCTAGAGGAAATCAAAGGAACCTCAAGATATTTCGTCGGCAGCTCTCCTTCAGAAAATGGCATAAGATTAAGAATATTCATTTTTACATGATTCGACACATTACCAAAGTAGGCCGTGCTTTTAGGGATTCATGCCATGAGTTAGTGTATCATAACTTTGTAGTTATTGGTAACTAACTAAAAGGGAACAACATTAACATGTTGAAGATACTATGCTAACTATTGGTCTTATGATTTTTTTAACGTAATGTTGCCTTCAAAGTTAATTTACTAAATAACATCTTTTTTAAGAACACCCTTCTTAAGTTATGAAGGCTATCTTGAGCCTCTTGACTCATCTTTTAAAATTATATATGGGTAGGTTCAATGTATATAATTATAGAGGTTGTTGCTAGCTAATGTACCATGGTTCAGTTTTGCTAGTTAGGTTTGAGTTGATCCCACACATCAATCATTATACTCTATGGGATTCTTTATCACTGTACAACTTAATATTCTTGAAATTAAGTCAACTAAAACCTGGAAATCATACAACCTATTAGTGTATTTACATGCCTATTGGATATAGTTTGCTCAAATTGAGCATACTGAAGTGATAAGAGGTGCGTCAGGTATAATGAGTTATTGTATGAATACAGTCGTCGTAAATGATATTTCTATGAAATCAAGCAAATAATTGATTTCTTAGGTAAAGTAAGTGATGGGCCAGCTAAATTCAACTATCCACTCAGCAATATAATTTAAGATCTTAAATCTTTTACTTCATCATATATTTCTTGTGTCACAAAATGGGTGTTTTGGATTTTATAGCTTATGAGAAACTGCATGGAGAAATCGCAGCCATACTGTGTTTTGCTAAAACCACATAAAGATCACAAAAAAATATCTAAAAATGAAGTTAGCTGTGTGTGATTGGTGTGTTTTGCTTTAGTTTATTTCTCTTCTCTTTTATTAAACTAATCACACATAGCCAACTCCATTTTGTGGATGTTTGTTAAACATTTTATGGTTCTAGCAAAATTCATAATTTTTTGTAAACTTTACCAACACTCTTGGTGTTTTTTGCTTTAGTTTCTCTCTTTTCTCTTTGATTAAACCAATCACACATAGCCAACTCCATTTTGTGTATGTTTTTTTAAACATTTTGTGGTTTTAACAAAACTCATAATTAAAACCATTTGTAGAGTAAATTACCATTTATCAACCCATATTGCATATACCAATGATGCCATTAGTTTTCAATGTGCTTGCAGATATTAGGCAATTTTTTGTTTAAATAAATTTAATGCTCTTTTAATATGATGCAATACCTTTTATTATAAACTAGCCGGGTACCCGCGTACTTTACAGGACCGTTTTATTATAACTAGGACCGGGTAAAAATCCGTCTCCGCGTTAAATGCGGCGCGGTCCCTGTGGAGCTATATTTGTGACGAGTAAATGTTACGGGTCGGGCGCTAATGCGTTTCTAACGAAAAAATAAAGAATCCTGCAGTACAGTACTAGTGAAAGAGTTAGTGGTGGAAAGTGAGGGTATTATTGAGGAGACTATTTTGACTGTAGAGAACAAAAACGATTGGTGTGTGGGAGATATGAATGGTTGTGTGGATTATATTATGAATGTGGTTTTACAATTATTTAATATCATATATGATATTAATCGATTTTAAAAACAGGTTACAACTGTTTTTTAATTATTCGGAAGAGCCGTTACAATGATGGTTTAAAAAAAGCGGTTTACATATTTTTAATGATAGATGTTGTATCTATCTTTTTTGTTAAGCTTTTGGAAATGATAACTTTGACAAATAATCAATAAATATTTTAGTAGTGAATCAGATACACTAATCATGAATAAAAAGAAAATCGAAAAAGAAATTTACTGGAGAACGTAATGTAGGTATTTAGGTAAATTGAACAGTTCCGAAAGCACCTCAATAATCACAAATCAAATATAAAATTCTAACAATTCAGATACGAAAAATAAAACCATCAAACGGGTATATCAAAATCATCCATAGACGCAGTCAATTCAAAACTACAATCAACACCAATCACTAACATAACGATGAGGAAAAAAAACTAATAAATCGAATCACGCATGTTTATTACTGAGTATCATCAAAAGTAATAGATTACAGATTCACGATGGCTTTTTGCAGATCAAGTCATTAATTTCAATAAAACATACTATCCCCTAAAAAAATCCAAATCCATCAAACCTTAGCATTTGACATCAACGATGTAAGCCCTCAACATTTCTTGAAATCATCCTTGCAACAATTAACCATGATGTCATCAAAGATTTTAACAAAATCATCCAAATCAAACATCTTAAACCCTCTTCATTCATCTCCAAAACGTTCATCACCTTTTTAAAAAAAATGACGCCACCGCAATAAGAATACCTCCATTTCTTTGGTACCCGTATTCCTCTTCTGCTTTGGTACCCGTATTCCTCCGAAGCCATGATCATTAGCTTGGCAGACGACGGAGACAATAGCTGCGATAGCGGCTGACGGCACATGATGTTGGCAAAGGTGGTGGCAGAACTAAATGGTAGTGGCGGCAAAATCTGATATGTGAGACGGCGGAATTTGGTGGTTTGAAGAAAGAAAGAGAAAGGTGTTTGCGTTTTTAAGAGAGATGAATATGGTGTAATGAATTTTGTTAGTGTGTTAGATTTTTATACTCGTATTTGAGTTTGTGGTTTACACTTAAATGATGTTTAATGGACCGTTACAAATGGATCACATGAATGCAGCAGTTACAATTTGACTGAATTGATGACAATATCAATGTTAGCAGTTACAAGTTGACTGTATTAAAAAATGTATATGGGTCGTTACAACTTTACCATTTAATTGGTTGTTACATGTTTTGGGCTGTTACAAGTGTTGGCTATTAAAGAATTTTAAAGGCTTTTAAATGTGTATGATGAGCATTTTCTAATGGTTTTACATCTTTCCCAATAAAGTAATCTTTTTTACTTAATTTTTTATGACTTCTAAAATAGATGGGCTAAATGCTTTATAAAGTAGTATAGATTATAAAAACAATACAATTACCAGGATCACCCGGTTAAAACTTTTAATACAACCCGCCCTGGGCTTGACCCGATATTTAATTCCACCACTAACGTATTCATCCTCCATCTTTATCTTCCATGTTTCTCCCACTACACCTAAAAGTATGACTCATCAAAATCATTAAATCACAACAACAATTTTTTCACAGATCTTCAGTTGAGAAGGAGAAAAAAGAGTATTGCAAATCATGATGTGTGATTCGATAATCATGCTTAGCTACTTACATATTTATTGTTTGTTTATATATTTTCTTTTTATCAAAAGCTTATTGATTTTGGTATGAAGAAAATCAAAATTTGGAGGTATAGGTTTATCTGAGTTGCAGACGTCATGTAAGAGGATGCGAATGTGGATTGGAATAGGAAAAGGTAGAGGGATTTGGAATGTGAAGATGGCCTAGAAGCAAGGTATGGCTATTAGGATCTCAAAACCTCACACAAAATTGTTTTTTGGTAACCATGGTTTCCAACACATTGGCCGAATAATCCACGGGGCTCAAACCAGGTAAAGCCCTCCCTTTTCAGAAGGTTGACGTGGCCACTTCAAGGTTGTTTGCACCTAGCAGGAATTGAACTTGAGACCTCACACATTTTAAAGTGATAGCCACAAACCCTTTTGCCACTAGGACACCCTTGAGTGGTTTTGTTTTATACAACATTTTTAGTTTTTATATAATTAATTGGATATGCATGTATCTTATTTATTTATTTATTTTTGTATCCACACAAAAAAATAGTTGTATGGTAATTGTGTATGGTAGCTGCCGAGAACCACATTGAGGCTTCATACGTGGTTTGCCTCAGATACCCTCCAATGGTTTGCTACTAAAATTGTACTATATTTCTGAACTAGGCAAATAAACAAAATTTTAAAATGGTATTCAATACACTCCATCTTTTTTTGCAGGCCTGAAATGGAGGTAATTATGCCTTTGAAAGAGGACGTGGTGGTGTTTAGAAATGTGTTTATTAAGCATGGATGTTACTTTTACGTTTTACGAGGGAATACAATCGCCCAACACACAGTTAATCACCTCAGGGGCTGATCTTGCAGGTGAAAATTTTTCCTAATTAAGCGTTGCCACATAGCGGTTAAAAAAATTAGTAGGTCATAAAAATAATGACTATTGTATATATTCTACTGTAAGCCGTGCTTGGGATGTGTTGTTGGGTGCGCGTGTGTTGTGCCCCTTATCCTGATTAAGCGATTAACGGATAAATGATGAGCACCAAATCATAATATTTATAATTTAGAATTAGCATACGAAATACATGTTGTCAAGTTTTAGTATCCCATCGTTGAATTATATATGTAAGCGAGCGCTATTTTTGTGCAGCGGTTGATTTCTTTAGTAGGTGACACTACCTGGTTTAAACCGTGACCTATTGTACTTGCTTTTTAGCCTTAATGAACGCATCTGCTATAACACCTCGTGTTTTAGGACAATGTACGATGTTAATAAAGTCACTATTTATTTTTAGTATTGTACGTGTTTGTTTTTAATCGAAATCGTTAAGTTAAATCGCGTAAGCTAAAAATGATATGTTAACGTAAACGGGCATTAAGCAAATTATTGTTTACGTCAAACGAGGGTTAAGCAATTATTTTGAGAATAGTTATTAACGTTTCACAAGTTATTTTATCGGGTACGTGAAAGTGTTTACGTTTCACGATAAATGACAATTAGGTTTTCCCGGAACCCTAAAAAGCAACGTACGCTTCAGCAAATACCTACGTTTTTATACAACGATCAAAGTTTATGAAACTTTATGCATATGAGCATACATATACATGTCCTATATAAATGTATATGTACAAATTAACCAAGACATAACAAGTATACCTTTTAAATAAAAACTACACATTACATTTTTATACAAAACTTTACTTACACTTTTCTTTTATAATACACAAGTAAACATACAAATTAATAAGGAAATAAGCTAGTGAAACACAAGTCCTTAACTTCATGGGATGATTCCCATTAGAAGGAACCAAGATATAAACCATTAAGTCCCTTGTTTCCCTCCTTTCTTGTCCCCTTGTCCCCTTTGAATTCCCACGGCAAGGAACCCCCCCCCTCCCTTGGACTTTCTAGTCAAACTTTGCAACTAGAAATATCTCATACTCTTCCTATATATATCATGCATGCATAAGGGATTTCACTTACAACTTTATACTTACAAAATCACATTTTCCTTTCTCATTTCTCTCCTTATAAGCCACGGCATATTAAGCACTCTTAAGCAATCCATATAAAATTTTTATACAATCCATACAACCCTTTACACATCAATTCTAAGGCACACTAAAGTGTTTACAAGCCTTGGATAATCATTTGCAAGGATTTAAGAAGAAAAGGGAAGATTAGGGTTTCAAACCTAATCTAGGGTTTATAAGCTTGAAAGCTTTGGTTTTGAGTCTAAACACGGGTTTAGCACTTATTTCTCATCTCATACATCATCCCTAAGGTCTTCCTAATTCCTTCACACTTTTATTTATTATGATTTTATGTGTGATATGTTAATTATGGCTATAATCACCACTAAGGACTTTTTAATACATAAAACAAGGTTTTTTTTTAGTTATACACATAAATACTTAGGGGCTGTTTTAAATCCGAAATTCATATAGTGGGT
>BQNB010104476.1:0-23811 GCA_026074375.1 Tanacetum coccineum | reverse complement strand
TGAGTATAAGTAAAACCCTTGTCACTAGGTGTGCGTATAAATATGTGTACATTTCTGTCCATATTAGTCTTCTCCTAGAAGAACTGATTCGTCTCCGAATACGTATACGTAAATATATAGTATAAGGATTAGTCAATAATAGTATAGTAAGTATTCCGCGAGGATTCTAGAAATTACTTTTAACCAAAGTTGTCTCAAAAATCTCCCGGGTAGTTTGTCCATGGCGAAGCATGAATTGACATTCGGTACGTTCGTGATCGCGCGTTTTAAATGGGTAAAATATTTTGACTTTGGTTTTCTAAGTCCTACTAAATATAAATAACAAGTAAATAAATGCACGAAAACAAGTAATCAAGTAACGATGATTAAACATGAAAGCATAAAGACGTTAACGGGAAATAAAGAAAATGCGACAATTAAAACCTAAGTTATCAAAAATTAAACATAAAATGATTTTTTTAACTTTTCCTAATCCTACTTTACTAACTTATAAGAAAAAACTAAGGAAATTCTAAACCGAGAGTGCTTAAAGTTAAAAATAAAGAAAACGAGAGCGGGAATCAAATCCCGTTCTTTAAAAAATGAAATTCTTAAATTTTAACCCTACTAAAGCAAAATTTAAATTCTACAAGACCTAAATGACAAAAGAAAATTTTTAGAAAAAGAATTTTATTTTTTTGATTATTTTTTTATTTTTTATGATTTAAAAACAATTTTAAACTAGAAAATCGATTAAAAATACTAAACTAACTCTAAAAATTTTGGAAAAATTATGAAAAGTAGCTTAAGTTGAGAAGAATCTAATAAAAATGCTAACTGGAAAATATGCTAAACGAATAAGCACATAATAAGCAATTAAGCTCGTTAAGCTTAAACTAGAAAATGTCTATATTAAATAAACTATGTAATACTATAATGAAAAAGTCCTAAGGGCACGTTGGTTTGGGTGTGTGTGTGTAAGGTTGAGGAGGGTAGAGGTCCAGGGTTCGAGCCTTGCTCACCCTGGATTTCCCCTCTTCTCTTTTTTTATTTTTGCAAAAACTTTTAAAAACAAAGTTATAAAACAACTTAAAACTAGCAACTTTTGTTAAAACAACTTTTATTTTTACTTAAGCAATAAGCTAGAAAATAAGCTTTAAGGTTGACAGATTATGACTTAAAGGATAAAGGTTTTTTCACTAAACTAGAAAACTAAGAATAAGCTAAAACAAGAACTTCATAATCTAACTACAATCTACCACTAACCTAATAAGCAAATTTGAGCAAGTAATAAGCAAAAGGAACAAGTCATAAGCTGAAAAATTCAAATAAGCTCTGGCATAAAACTGTAAACCAAACAGTCCAAGCTAGCAACTTTGAGCTTATTTTCTAATAAGCAAATGGAACCTTATGATAAAATGACTTGAACCGGCTTAAATCTTGACCTATAAGCTACTTGAAACAGCTTTTAAAAACTATTTTGAAATTCAAATGATCAAAGAAAAAGCTAATTGAAAACTGCTTATAGACTCAGTATGTATTGAGTTTACTTTTTGGTTTGAAAATACAAAACACAGAATTCAGACCTAAAAACAGATAAGCTAATAAGCTAATTTCAACAAAATAAGATCAAACAAATAAAATAAGACCTACAAACTACTTGTGTACAAAGTTTGAAAAGCTAATTTTAATTCTAACTTGCTGATTTTTAAGATTGAAAAAGGCTAGTTGGACTGTTTTCTTATGCTGATGCAGTTGACACACTTTAAACCAAAACTTAAAACTAGCAAATGCAGACCTAAAGACTTGATTACTACACTTTTTAAACACTTAACCAAAAGCAAATAGAGCAATAACAACAGCTAGAATAGACTTGAGCTTAAAATGCTTAAGGACATGAACTTATGCTAACAGATTCAAAAATCTACTCACTAATCTTGATAAAAACTTGAATTAAACCTTCAAGGACCTTAAAGCAAGTTCTAAAACTAAAATATGATAGATTAAATCACCTAAAATGGCCAGAACCACTACCAGTACTAACTTGTGGTTAGTACTGGTCTTGATCCAAACACCCCTTTAGGAAATTTATCCTCACTTTTAGCTTAAGAAATTGAGAAATAAGGCTTGACATTCTAATACCAGATATCAACAAGCTTATAACAGACCTTATGAACAGATTTAAACCACTAAATAAGCAGAAATTACCAGCTATAAACTATTGCTATTATTTTTGGAATTTTCAACTGTTTTAAGAACAAATACATGAAACTTAAGATCTACACTAACAATTGAACACAAATAGCATCTAACAACTATAATAAGCAACAATAAGCAAATCTAAACAGTAATAAGCAAATAATAAGCAGAATTAAGCTAAGTTACAAAAGTAAACTTAAAGGAAGGAAGTTAGGACTTACAAAGGCCTTTGCACAAACAAGGCTTTCAAAATGCTCTTATGAGCTAATCAACAAGCTCCAGCTTATCCTAGGATAAGCTGGTGTGGTCTTGGAAGCCCATCCAGATCTGGCTTCCCTTCCATTATAAGCTTAAATCCATACCAATATAAGCAAAGGTATATAAATGAATTTCAATGAAACAGTATTATAAAAGAGAGCTTGAACTGATTTTTAAGTAGCTTAAAAAGAGAAATGAGAGCTTATTGACGATTAAGTGAATTCTAAAAAGAGCTTAATTGCAAAAAAGTAAACCAAAATTTAAAGACAGAATTGAAATAAAACTGAATTTTCATTAATCAAAGATGAGTTACATTGCTTTAAAAGGAAATGACATGAAAAATAAGATAATAAGCTAAAATTAAACTACACTACTCCTAAATCTAATCCTACTCCTAGATGTCCTTCAGCTGTGTGATTGCCCTGCTATTTATAGTCTAGAGAAGATGATTCTAGATCCAGGGAAGCTCCCCCCTCTTCTCATCTCAACCCTTCAATCATAACCAACTCATGATCAATCAATTTGAGCCCTTGATTTGTCCTCCAAGTATTTCAACCAATAGAGTGCTTCTGGATTGCCAGCGTGTCTTAATGTGTCAGACGTGTCAGTTTTTCTAGAAACACTTTGAGACGCGTGTGAGTTGGGTTGATTTAACTCTGGTTTGTGTCAGGGTAAATGGGAGGGAAAAATGTGGGAAAGATAAACAGTGAAAATGTATTGACCCTTTTGACCCGTGTTTGACTAAATGTTATAAAAGGAACATGGATCGTGGGCTTTTTTTATTTGTATGGGCTTAGATCAGGAATTATGTTTTATGGATTTTGGATTTAAGGTTATGTAAATGGATTTATAAATAAGGCCTTTAGGTTTATAAAATGATACAAGATTAGTGGGCTGACCCGCCCCAACAAACCTGTAGGAATTAGATAAACTTAGACATGGGCTTTCATTTCGGGTCAAACGGAGTTATAAAATAGGAATTATACTAAAAACGGTGGAACGGAAAAACGTTTTAAATAATCAGATTTGGCACATGAGGAAAAATTGGTCATTCCACTTAGGTTCTTGATATATTAGAGTATTTAGTTGATAACATCAGTAAACTAGATTCATTAAGCTTGATTGAGGCGAAAACCGTTCGTTTATACCTATTACGGATTTTGAGATAAAGGTCCATTAAGTCGAACAATGGCAGAATTGTTATGTGATATTAATTACTACATATGTGTATAGCACTATGGTACGTCTTAATAAGTTCTTTTACTTCAATATTTTATGAGCAATGCGGCGATCTTCGAAGCATTTACGCTACTTTATTTCTGTTTGATGATATTGACATTCGATGTATTTTGTCAATTCCGCTAGTTATTTTATCATTCGACCTCGAGTTTGAACACTCTTCTTATGCTTTTGAATTGCATATATTTCTTCATAATCTATTGTTTTGAAGTCTTCCATTCGATGGGAGTACTACTTTACCTTATCACATCGGATCGTGACGTCTTTTGGCACATACCTTTGGAATGCGATTGACCAACGTCTCATTAGTCTTCTCGTTACTTGTTATAATTTTGAAGAATCATGCCGTCAAGAAGACATCACCTTTTTACGTAATGTAGCATTTGGTCTTGTTTTGATATTGTGTTTTGTGTCGGCCATACTTAAGTAGGATGATTTGTAATCATCTTATTAAAATGAATTAGGACGCTTCTTCATTTGAATAAGGAAATCATAAACCGTCGAACCATAAGTTCATAATTCATCACTTACATGGATTGGGACGCCTCTTTATGTAAGTGACAAATTGTGAATGAGTGGGCTTATGTGTATCCGACATAGCGTGTGTTCGTCAGTATGAATCGTTCTTTGGGCTATGAACTCCTCTCGACTCGTAATTTGTTATATGGATTTTCTGAAGGTGTATCACTCGCCGTGAACTTGATAAGCTAATAGTAATGAACCATTAACCTCTTCCAAGAATTTATGACTTGTTAAATTCTTCATTTTCAATGGCTTTTCTTTGAACCATATATTTTATCCTCCCTTTTAAAGAATTCTCATGACATTCAGTCTGTTCGCTCATGTTCATTGCATATATTTGATGCTTTGACTATTGTTCAATCAATTTTCGTTGGAAACCTCGACGAGGACCTGAGCATTTCCTCATCTCTTCATAAATAAACCGTAGACGAATAAGGCGAATTGAGCACTGGGACGACACTCCCGTAAGGAAGGGAGGATGTAAAACCCCGTATTTAAGGTCACTAGTATTTCCAGTCTCATAATTATTTTATAAATCTTGAAGAGTTTACTTTTACATTTTAGACAATTTTTATTAAAATCGACGATTTTAAAACTTTCGCGAGTCGTACAATTCAAGTTTATCCGTTTTATCGATCGCGAAATCAACGAATGCCATATTTAGCCATGAGAGCTTATTTTTTTCATATTTTATCCGCGTTTGGCCAAAACAGCGTCAAAATAGTGTTTTTATAATTTTTAAAACTTTAGCTACGTGTTTTAAAAACAAATATTGCGGTACAAATGTTTTAGAAAAATAAAAATAAAAATATAGTTTATAAACATAACATATAAACCAAACACTCTTTAATTGTTTTAGGCTCCATCAGAACTAGAAACCAAACACCTCCTTATTATATTTTTCCTCCTACTAAACTAAAAAACAAACACTCTTTTTTCTCTATCTTTTTATATAAACTCTACACTTAATAAATAAAAAAATATATATATTTCCAAAGCCCAATCCCCCCTTCCTTTTCTTTGGTCGGCTACATAAGCCCACACAAACACCCCGTATATTTATTTTATAAAATTAGAAGTTATCTAGTCTTATATTTCCCTATATAAAGCAATATCCTACTCCAAGTTTTCTCATAGAAAAACACAGATAGAAACTGAATGACATTTTCTCCTCCCTCCCTTACTGCTCGTCGCAGCCAACTCTAAATCCATCATCTAAAAATCCCAAATCAATTCCTATTAACCCTAAAACACTTATAAACAATCCCTAATCATTCTCTAACAATATTAACCACCATGCATCAAGATTCATAAATTCTTGATTCTTCTTGATTTTTTAACTTTTAGGGTTTTGATTCAATTAATGGTAATTGAAGAAATAAAGGCTTGATTAGAAGTGTTTTGAACAAGTTTGGGTATATCAAATCAAGTTTTCGGGTTGTCCTTGTCCCCTCCTTATGGTCGGCAGAATTAGAAACCCCAAGGGGGTTTGGTATGATTGATTTTCCTTGATTAATTCACCAACAAAACCTCCATATCACAAAAGGTATTTTTAAGTTTTGAGACTTTTTGAGTGTTTTTGTTAGATTTATGCATATTAGATAAGTTTTGATGATTCTTTTGCGTTAACAAGTAGATATTATTGTTGATCTTCATTTTTTAAAATGTTTGTTTGGCAATTTTTTTTTCACCGCCATCTTGCTGCCATTGACCGTCGCCCGAGTACACCGCATTTCACTGCACTTTCACCAGATTTATTTGTGGCCGCACTAATCGCCGGTGTCCGCAAAAAATGTATGCTTCGTGACATTTCAAAAGTTGTTAATAAAATTGGTTATAACACACTTTGTGATAGAAATTTTATAATTTTTTTCAAAGTTAAACAAAATTTTTATACTTATTTGTGTATTTATTTTTGCATTTTTGTGTTGCTTATTTTTAAACGGTAGATCTTTCGAGATCTGGTATGCGTTTCAAAAATAGGTGAAGTCCCTTTATTTTTTGGTTTTTAGCATTAAGAATAAGTTGTTAGGAAAAAACCAACTGCTTTCAAAATCTTTATGAGTCACATTTGTTTTACTTTGCATTAATCTTTTGGTTTATGCTCTTGTGGTCTGATGTATGAACAACCCTTGATAATTACAGATTAAAATGAGTGCCGCTTAAAGTTTATTTGCTACTTCCTTAAAGTTTATTCCATGCTTTGGTAATTTGGTAATTCGTAGTTGCACTAAATCACTAATTGTATAAACCAGGGTTACTTTTTAATTTTCTTTTGTGATTTAAAGTTAATGTATCTCATAGAATACTGAAAAAGACAACACCCATGGAAAGAACTTTGAAGTTTAACATATTCAAGGAAGTTTAACATATTCAAATTTAAAAACTTTTATTAAGCCACACAAAAGTTTTTTCGGTAGATGTAGAGAAAGAGATTGAGACTTGACACTGTTAAACATTTGTCGCTAAGTGCACTAAATACCAACTTAAAAAAATGAAGCTATTAAAGTACAAATATTGAAATAAATATGTACCGCATGAGCTACTAAACGTTATACGAACTACTCTATACATTTTAAAAATGGTATGGTTGTTATGTGCGGCTTATCAAAAGGCACCTATTGACGTTAGCAAAAGAAGTGAAACGGGGAACGGCAATTTGATGTTATAAATTGACAGGGAACAAACCAAATGTTGTTAATAATCTTTTGCTGATTTTTTTAGAAATTTTAACTTGTGATTTAAATTGTTTAACTAAGAGATAAGAAAATTTTAGGACATATTTAACATCTCGAGATTTGATACGAAATTTGAATATGTATTGGGAAGGGTTTTAAGTTGGTACAAAAAGAAAAAGAGTAACAGTGACATGAGACACATAGTATAGACCAATACAAAATGGGGTAGGTTATAAGTGTGATGGGTGTGGGTGAAGGAAAAGCAAAGGAATATTTAGCGGGACTCTCAATAATGGCACACTATTGTTTACAGAAAATTTAAAAAAAGAATTTTACGGGACTTAACTCTCGAGTGGAAGTACACACTGATAAACATTGGTGTATTCTAACTCATTATTTTCCCACAAAATAAAAATAGTAGGAAGATTAGAAGAAAAACTAAGTAATAAGTACGTATCAATTATCTAAAATAAAAGAAAAATATAAAATCTTTGTAATTTTTTTGTACACAATTACCGGGATACGTAGATCTCATATGATTCAACTTATTTAAAAGTATTATGATAAAACAAATAGCTAAATTACACAAACATATCTCTATGAAACCTTATCGCGATAAATAGCGAAACTTCAACACTCATTGCTATGTCACTTTAAGTGGTATCCTACGTTAATATATTATTGTTACGATCAATATTGAACCGCAACTTAAACCATTGCACAACGGAGATAATACTTGCACAAACAAATCAACGCTACGAGATTTTGTCGAAATTATACGTTGTCACCGATATGCAACCCATGCCATCAGAAAAAATGGTTCTTCAATAAATATTCACTGACGCTACAAATCCAATTCGTCAAAAAAATATCATTAACCGCTGAAATTTTATCGAAAGCTAGACACAACTGCCACTAGGCGCGGGTACTCGGCTAGTATATATATATATACATATATATCTATCTATATATATATATATATATATATATATATATATATATATAGTAGGGATCCGGTGAGAAGAAAAACTATAATGAGAAGAATAAAAAGGAGTTCTAGCCACACATTTTAAATAGGAGATAGAATTTTAATAGGAGATGCATCCATTTTTGTAGGTGCATCTTAAATGTGTGGTTGTGGTTTCTTCTTATCATTCTCATTTAAAAGTTTTCTTTTCTAAATTTGATCCTAACTCTAAATAATACAATATATATATATATATATATATATAGTAAATATAAAATAAAAATATATATAATAATATAAATATATATATAAGTATAGGTGAAGGGATCAAGTTGAGAAGAAAAAATATAAGAGAAAGAATAAGAAGAATTTCTAACCACACATTTTAAAATTAGATGAGGAATTTAAGGGGAGATCATGCATTTTTATATTGAGCACTGAAATGTGTTTGTGATTTCATCTCATCATTCGCATTATAAGATTTTTTTCTCATTTGATCATTACTCATATAATAAATATAAATATATAAATATATATAAATTATAAATATATATATAAAAGTATATATAACATATTCATGTAAACCAAACATCCCCTTTTCTTCTATTTAGCTCCATCAAAACTAGAAACCAAACACCCTCTTATTATATTTTCCTCCCACTAAACTAAAAAACAAACACTCCTTTTGGAAAAATTTTAAAAACTTTGACCATTATATAAGACCTACTACCATTCAAACACTATTATAAAAACACACAGATAAAAAAAAAGAAAAAAAAAGAGTGTCTCCTCTCCCCTTGTTTCTCTGTTTGACGAGCACAACACCAACACCATCAAAACATCAACAAAATATTCCCAATCAATTCCAAATCACTCCTATGTCATTTCTACATTAACCCCCATATGGAGTTTCGAAAATTAATTTTATGTGTAGATGGTGCAAATTGATTTTCATGATTTTGGCACTTGTAGAGGACCAAAAAACAAGAGAAATCATGAAATGCATCTAAAATACGTATATGCATCTAATTAAAAGTTAGAAAACACATTATGATGCATTATAATGCATCTAGGATTATAAAGATGCATCTAATTTAAGTCGGTGCATCTCGGATATGCGGTTATAGTTACTTTTTATCCTTTTTATTTTAAGAAAACTTCTCATTTGATCCTAACTCTCTCTATATATATATATATGCATGCATGTTAAATTTGTAATTAGGAATCCATGGATAAATTGTGATAAAGTTAGCTTTTAATTTATGAATATTTAAGGATGATCAAATAGGTTTAGTAATAATTATAGGATATATTGAATATATTGGAAGCGAATTGAAGCGAAAAATTAAAGATTTATGAGGGTTTTGGAACCCTTCTTTAGATCAGAATTTTTGGCTTCATTCAGCGAGATGAGCGTTGTTGTGAACTGAGATTTAAGAGATTAGTTTGGTGGTGGTCGTTATAATGAACGTGTGGTAAAATTTTGAGCTTCCAACTTTTAAAAACGAAAAAGATATGGCGATTTGAAGTTGGAAAATTGTTTTCGCAAAATTCTGCGCACGTTGTTTTTGTGCAGAATTTTAGTTCATTTTGCGAGTAGTGTAACTTGGTCGTGCCAACAGCTTTACTAGATTTGCAGGACCCTATGATTAAGTGCTTCGAGTCTACTTTCCAACGAACTAGGCCTCGTCGTTTTTCAGAATGTAAAAGTGAGTCAAACCCTTTGTACAAGATTAAGTGTCAAAACTGTGTTTGCTGTCCAGAAATTCGATTGTAAAGATGTTGTGTGCAGGCGTGTCAAAACTTATTATTTTTGGACGAAATTTAAACTGGAGGTTGTCCATAATATGTGTGACCTACTGAATTTTTTTCATATTTTTATAAAATGTTTTAAGGGTCCGTTGTAGCCAAACTTTTGCAAAGGCCAGCAGACCCTCTTTTAGAACAAGTGTCATTGATGTGTCTTTCATAATAAGATTACTTAAGCTATGGTTTATGGGTGAACTATGGTAGTTAAATAACATATAAGGGTAACTTAATATGGAGGGAGATCGACTAGTTCGACCATTTAGCGTTACTTTAAGTGAGCCGATCATCTAGCTAAAAAGTTACAATTTTCAGAAAAAGTGTAAACTAATAGAAATAATAAGTGGAGTTGTCATGGATTCCTAAGTATAAATCTTTATGCGCGTGCTATATATATACATGATATAATTACAATAAGTTGCATATTTTATATCATTCGAATATTAATAATATATTATTATTATTAATAGGTCGCGGTTGATTGTTGACACTCGTCTTTTTCGTTTGGATTTCTTGATCACTACTCTTATCCATGATGAGTTCATAGCCCCACCTTTTCCTCTTTTAATGGTTTTCATAACTATTTTCGGGGTGAGAATACATGCTCGTTTTACCGAATAACTTATTGATTTCTACTACATGAGCGTTACATGAATATTTTTACTAAAGCTTTTACTTGCCTACCACATGATTTCTAATACATGGTTGTTTACTACTGAATTTATTAAAGCTTGATTTGCTTACTACATGATTTGAGACCATTGATTACCTGTTTACAAAACCGTAAGTTTTGAACATATTAATTGTTTTAAATGGGACACAAGTGCTTGAAGGGTATGCCTGACCTGCTTATGAAATTATCTGCATGAGTCACTATTGCCAAAGTCCCTAATTTCATGAACAGTTAATCACCTTGTAGGGGCGAACGCTAGTACAATTAATAGATCTATTGGGTTGACCACCCTATCTAGGGGCTTGATTCAAATCCGTTTGACCACCCCAACTCGTTAACGGACAATTTGTATTGAGAATCTATAGGTATGAGGCAATAATACCTACTTCAGGGGCAAACTAGAATGCATATGGCATGCATTATTGTCAAGGTTTTGGTGTCATGAGCTCAATGCGACAATGTTGAATGATACTATGAAATACCGTCGCTGGCTAATCTTGAACCTTGTGGTCCAGTACTAAACATTTCTTGATTTATTGAATCACTACTTGGATTTCAGAAATAATACTTTGAAACGTTGTAACACTACTTTTCTTACTGAAATATTACTTGAACTATTTTCATTACTGCTTTTATTTAAACCTATGAATTCACCAACATTATTGTTGATGTTTTACATGTATTTTCTCAGGTTATTATTTTGATAGCTGAGCATTGGGAGCATTTAGATGCGCGGATATCAAAACATTAAGGACTCGGTTTTCTTCACATTCGATAACCATTTATCTTTAATTATACAATTGAGTCATGTTTGAACGCTTGTAACTTTTGTTAAAAGGAAATTATTAGAACCTGAATTTACTCTGATTTATTTAAATCGAATGTGACATTTTATTAAACGTCTCTTTTGAGGTCATTTTCTGTAACTTGTGTGTATGAACTATAAAGTAGCACCCCAAGTGGTATTCCGCTGCGTCGTTGTGATTATGGGGGTGTTATTTCACTATTTAGATTGAAAAAAGTATTATTGATAAAATGCACATACTTAAAGAGATACATGACACCAAAGAGAAGGTCGTGACACTAAATTTATGCAAATTACGCCTCGCCATCTCCTCTTTCATTTCCCCTATTCCTTTTATGTGATTTTGTTGTATTACTAATCTTGGCTTTTTTGTCAATATGAATGTTGGTGTCTATCAGAAAATAGCTTTGCAATTTCTTCATATCAATATTCAAGCGCGTATATTAATTTCATTGTCACTCTCATCTCTAAACGTACATTTCATGTGAATAAGAAAACAGGAAAAAAACAAAAAAACGGTCTTATAACTCGATTTGTATTGTATATTCGACGTATGTATATTTTTTATCATCGAACTATCAAATAAATTTTGGGCCTCAATAGAACAACGAGTTATGATATAAACACACACTTTTGAACGGTTATAAATTAAATACACATAAAAGCGTTAAACAAAAAAAACTCACTAACAAAAAAAAGTGTAAATATTTACAAAGAAAATGACAAATTGATATGTATCTATACTACATATAAAAGAGATTGGTATCTCTTTCACGTTAATTATTTAAGTAATACATAATTATATGCATATTTACAAACTATCTATACTACATATTTAAGTAATACATATTTATAAGCACATTGTACAAGCTAATTGAAACGGCCCTTTTTTCCAGACTCAAAATTTAGCCGAAAATTAAAAACTGCGAAAACGCTTGACCTGGAATGACCGTGTGTCATTCCCTTAATATTTATTTTTAAAATACATTAAAATTAGACCTTTGAAAGTTTCATTATCATAAAGTAGACTTCATAAGCTTTCCAGCGATATAAGAAACTTGTTTTAACTCCTTACGGTTTGGGTTTTACGGCGAAAACAAAATCCGAAAAATTGCAGGACCAGCCAGCCGGACGGCTGGAGGCCCGCTGGAGGCCAGCCAGGCAGCTAGAAAGACGTTTCGGGTGGCTCCATGCTCCTAGATACATACCGAGCTCATTTTTGACACTTTCTTACGAAAAACTATCTTCCCGGACTCGACATTAGATAAAACTTTCCAGAATTCATTAAAACATCATCATACATTATTTCCATAACCGTTTGTGGTCTAATTGACCCAAAAAATATATTTTACGGGATTTATCAAACACTCCGTTTTGACCCGTTTACATTCACTATTGACCCATTTACCTTCATTTCCTTTACAATACCAATACAAAAGACATTTACATATGACACTTGACACTTACAAACCATTAGGACACTTTGGGGGGTTCAACACTGATCAAGCTCGGTATCTACTACACATTGCATACAAATAGTACAACACTTCCATCATCCGAGCTTCCACATCTATACATTAATCCACACATTACCTTCTTCGCATTATACCTACAAAACATTACAACTTAAACACATAAGCTTTCGCTTAGTAAGTAAAAGACATAACAAGCTATTATACTTCATTAAACACAATTGCATCATAACCATTAATCCATCATTCAATTGTAAACACATAAACTTACATACCTTACTAACTTTACTGAAACACCCATTTTTCGACTCAAAATTTGACCGAAAATTAAACACTTTGCGAAAACGCTTGACCGGGAATGACCTTGTGTCATTCCTTAATATACTTTTAAAACACATTACATTTAGACCCTTGAATGTTTCATTATCACAAACTAGACTTCATGAGCTTTTCAACGATAAAAGGAACTCGTTCTAACTCCTTACGGATCAAAAGTTACGTCGAAAACAATTTTCCGAAAATATCAGCCTTCTGCCAGCCGGGCGGCTGGAGGCTCGCTGGTGGCCAGCCGGGAGCCTGGAAGGCCGTGCCGGGCGGCTGGAGACTCCCTGATACATACCAGTCATTTTTAACGTTTTGTTATGAAAAACTAACTTCCCGAACTCGATAATTCATAAAAATTTCTAGAAATCATTAAAACATCACAATACAACATTACCATAAACCTTTATGATCTAATTGAATCAAAACATATAGTTTACGGGATTTACCAAACACCCCGTTTTGACCCGTTTACATTCTCTATTGACTTATTTACCTTTATTTCTTTACAAGACCAATACAAATGACATTGACACTTGACACTTACAAACCATTTTACTTCACTTGGGGGTTCAACATCGATTCGAGCTCGGTATCTAGTACTATGCTCTATATCTAAGCTACACACTTCTATTCCTTGCTTCTAAATCTTAGCCATTACCAAATGCTTTACCTTCTTCCTTTGAACCTACAAAACATTAAACATCTAAAGCGTAAGCATTACGCTTAGTAAGTAATAGACATAACAAGTTATTATACATCATTTATACATACTTGCTTCATAAACATCACTTACAAGTCCAAGAGACCAAAGTCATACATACACTCTTTTCTCCTTCATTAACATAAGCTTCATAACCATCACTTACATCACAAATAGGTAAATCACTTCCTAACAATATAAACCAACTAGTTTTTCTATCTTGATCTAAACATCTAGCAACTTAAGCATTCCACATCATTAACAGAATCAAAACACTTAACACAAAACACATAACACAATTATGATAAATTTAATATAATCTCTTGTTATAGTCAAATTACTTACCTCTCACCCAAGCTAATTCTACCAATAACACCATCATCATCATCATCGTCATCATCCAATGCTAGCCTTCATAATCCATAATTACTCATATAAGAATACATTGAAGAGATATCATGATATGGGTTTATACAACCCATAACTTACCCAATATTCATTCTTAATCATCATATGATCATATCTTGATCATATGATGCAAAACCCAATTTCTTATACTTAATTCTCAATCAACCTTAACCCTTATTAATAAACATCTTAATTATTGCTTAGAGTATCAATTACCCAAAATCCTCAATTTGTATACATGAACCCTAATTTTTTAAACCATCAATTCAACTCAATAAAGATTACTTACCTTAAAGGATTGTTGCTAAGGACTTAAATCTTGAATTGGAACCCTTAATCACCATTTAATTGCTCTCAAAAATACCCACGTCTTCCATCCTCTTATTCTTGGCTCGTCCCTCACCAACACACACTAAATACTAGAACAAATTTCACTAGGTACTACTTTGGCTATATGACACATATGGCCCCTCAATTCCCTCTTCTTCATAATTGGCCACACTAACTTATTTAGATTAATATCACTTAACAACTGTAGTCCCTTAAGTTCATTCCTTTCATAAATGTGACACGTTATATTTTCTACTTCAATTTTAGATATACATTGACTTATAGTTTGACTAACCAATCACTTATCGTCTTCAAACTTATAAAAGTCGTAGTCAAACATTCTAATGCCATTCTCGTAAATAAATACTTAAAAACCGATTTTTAGGTGTTACATTCACAATTAGGCCAAACATATCCTTTGCTAGTACGCATCAACTAATTTTGATCACACCTAAATTTCACTTTCATTCGAGTATATCAATTGTGCTAACCCATCTTGCTAGTTTATTCACTAGCCTCATCTTAATCTTAAACCATACACTCTAGTCTTAAGCCTTCTTACCCTTAACACAAAAATCACTTAACACATAATACATATTACAAATATGATAACTCAATATAACATCTTGTTAGTCAATTTACTTACTTTGAATCTAAGATAGGGACATCAAGAACATCATCATCATCATCATCCAATGCTATCATTCCTAAACCACAATCATACATATTAAAGAGATATTCTAATATGGGTTTATACAACCCATAACTTCCCAATTTCCTTCCCTTAATCATCATATGATCATATCTTGATCATATGATGAAAGACCCCATCTTCTTTACATTAAATCTTCAATTAACTTTAACCCTTATTAATAACATCTCAATACTAATTTTAGAATATTAATTACCCAAAACCCCCAAATTATCTCAAGAACTCTAATTTATAATTTCACCAATTCAACATAATAATAGATTACTTACTTGCATAGGATCATTGCTAGTGACTTATCTCTTGCCATGGAACACTAAACCTCTTCAACAATTGATCATCAAGCATCATTGTTCTTCCCTCCTTTTAACCGATCACCCCGAAACACCCCATTTATATACTAGAATTGTTTTATGGAATTGTTACCAAGGAGGAGAGTGATAATACTAGAATGTTTTGGAATGTCCAGGGAATTCTCCATGGTTAAATAAGTCACTACTTTGATCATATGGCACAATAGGTCCCTCAAGTACTATTCTTTATAGATTGGCCACACTAACTTATATAGATTATTACCACTTAACAACTTTAGTCCTTTAATTCTTAATCTTTTATAAATGTGACACATTAACTTTCCAAACCCACTTACATATTATTTATACTTATAGTTTGACTATCGGGTTTCACTAACCAATCATGTAACGTCTTCAAACATATAAAAATCGTAGTCAAACTCATTCTATGGTATTATCGTAATAAAACGCTTAAAACCCAGTTTTGGGTGTTACACTAATACAACTGGTCGGTTACAAAACTTGAATTGAATGTTGTCATTTTGATAATCTTCACTATTAATTTAATAAAAACATGTTCAAAAATAATTAAACTTTATACAATTGAAGTCTAAAATTTAATATTAAATGCTGGTTGTGTTGAATAAATAAGTCCAACAAACTTTGAAAGCTAGCGCAGAATATAAACTCAAAGAAAACACACACGTGACCCCAAACGTTACATTGTATTAATTAACGAATAAGCAAAGAAGAATGTACCAACTAGCATCCCTCCTCATCTCTATTTATAGAGATGAGGGGGTAGAAACCTATCCTAAATAGAATAGGAAATATCCTTGCCTTTAAAAGGAAAGCTTATCTAATCCTAGTTATAATCTATTCCTAATCTAAATTACAATGTACACTTAACCCCTAACCTTAGTTTAAGTTTATTCCTAATATACAACAATTTCCACCTTAGGACTAACACTTAAACATAATCGATACTCAGCATCTTCATCCAATGCTAGAACCTCGAACCGGGGACCGCCTTGTTAACCAGGCCTTGTACTTTAGTATTTTCCTTAGATTAGGTTTCATAGACTCCTTTCTTCTTTTCAGCAACATTACCCTCTGCACCCTCTTGACCAGGTACTTCGGTTACCGTAATGTTTGCCCCCATCTTTATACCAAGGTGAACCTTTTCCTGCTCCTTTACTAAGCAGTTCGTGTTTGTCTTTTCTTTAGGTTGCTTATCCTTCAACCGTCTTTGAACCACTGCAGTATCATCGTTACTAACCTGAAAAACCTCAGCTTCACGATCCCTGCAGTTCCACCTCAAACCAAACACGTTTTTTTTATCTTGTACTCCATGGAATCCTGTTTCAACACCAGGACCAAGTTGTTTTAACCCAACTTGTTTTTGACCAAATTGTTTGAACCCAACTTGTTTGGAACCAAGTTGCTTTAATCCAACTTGTTTTGAACCTCCATGCTTTTGTACAATATTCTCATCGAGTTTTTCGATGTTTAACCTTGTATTCATACTAGCCATTCTTCTTTAACCTTGCTACAAACCTTGTCAAGTTGCTTTTTAACCAACTTTATCGACAAGTCTCACAAGTCGTGTGTTAACCCCGCTTTCTTGTAAACATTGATCTACTAACCTTTAGAATACCCTAAAGCTTCGATCTTTCCACCTCATGTCTACAACCTTGATATACCTTGTACTCCAAGTAATCACTTTTCTTGAATCCTGAGACAAAGCTAAACCTTACTTGTTTTCCAAGAACCACCAAGACTTAGAATACCAAGAAACCCGTAGACACCTTTAAGTCGACCTAGCTTCAAGAAACCAATGTAACCTTGGCTCTTGATACCACTTGTTGAATAAATAAGTCCAACAAACCTTGAAAGCTAGGCCGGAATATAGACTCAAAGAAAACACACACGTAACCCCAAATGTTACATTGTATTAATTAACGAATGAGCAAAGAAGAATGTACCAACTAGTATCCCCCCTCATCTCTATTTATAGAGATGAGGGGGTAGAAACCTATCCTAAATAGAATAGGAAACATCCTTGCCTTTAAAAGGCAAACTTATCTAATCCTAGTTATAGTCTATTCCTAATCTAAATTACAATGTACACTTAACCTCCTAACCTTAGTTTAAGTTTATTCCTAATATACAACAGGTTGCATAAGTGAATTTTCTAATTCGGCATTTCGTAAATATTGTTATCATTATTCTAAAGTCGTTAATTAAAAAAATATGTAATAAAAAAATATCGCTCACCAAAAATTTAATTACAAGGTATTCACAGCCGTATTTCGCGTTTACCATGTTGCTACGATTTTAAGAAAATGACATTTCTATCAATTAAAAAAAAGTCACACGTACAAAGTATATACACTTTTTGCCTGCTTTTTCCCAACACACTCCAAAGTCCCCAATTCATATATATACTAGTAATAGTCATGACACTCAAAAATTCATTCATTTAACAAATTTCACACACAACTGTTCATAAAAATTTCACACACAGTAATTCGTTAGTTAGGGTTTCATTCCACTCGTTTGTTAGGGTTTCGTTCGGTGTTAAGTTTGGGTTTCATACTTAGGGTTTCGTTTGTGATTTTTGCTCACAGCTTGAATCTGGTACGATTTCTGTTAATTTTTTAGGTTAATTTTGGGGTTTAATTAGTGGTTTTAGTTAGGTATAATGTGATTATAGTCGATAATTTAGGTTAATTTTGGGGGATTTAATTAGTGGTTTTAGTTGAGGCTGTATGTTAATTTTGGTGTAATTGTTATAAATTTATGTTGTTAGTTAAGGTCTCAAATTATAGTAGTATCAGTTAGGTGTAATATGCAACTACACAAATGGTCCCGGTGTTTTGTTGGAAATTACGGATTCGGTCCATTTTTCATTTTTTGTATCAGATCCCGGGAGTGGTTTCAACGTGTCTCGGATTCAGTTCATTTTGTCTAAATTTGTTAAAATTTGGCCGTTAATTAAAAGTGAAATGACCTAAATACCCATACCGTCAACCTTTTATTTATTTTTTAGGAAGAGGGGTGCTAGGTCATTTCATGCCAAAATGGACTGAATACGAGACATGTTAAAACCACAGGGACCGGGTGTGATACAAAAATGAAAAATGAACCGAATCCATAATTTGCAACAAACCACAAGGACCATTCATGTAGTTAACTCTTTAAAATTGTATGGACATGTTTACCTAAGCTGCATAAATGGATAAAAGTTGGATTAAAGCTCATATAACAAGCAAACCTTTTAAAGGAGTCAAGTATTTTATTGATATTTGCTCATGCTAGAAGTATAAGAGGAATAATTGCTTGTCCATGCCTGAAATGTTGTAACGTTGATAAATGTCACGGCCACATACTGCGTTATGGATTTTTACCGGGGTACACAAATTGGTCGATTCATGGGGAAAATTCCGTACCTTCACAACCACCTCGACCAACTTTTGTTCACATTTTCAAGTGTGGAGTTTTCATAGTTTTCCTTCATGTTTGTTCACACTTCCAAGTGTGGAATTTTCAGTTCTTGTCCACAATTTGCAATGTGAAGCTTCTAATTTCTATATTTAAAAATTGTATTTCTCCACACTAACTTGTGTGGATGGTCTATCTATATATTCAAAAAAATAAGTGTGACGATTCACAATAATTTTGTAACACTGGATATCCCCACACAAGAGGAAAATGTGGACTATGGAATTGTACACACTTTAATGTGAAGATGTAGCTAATAAAACGTGTAAAATGGCTTTTTTGTAGTGTCGTGAATCCGTGGAAGAACATACAGTCATTCAAGTAAAAGAAAGTAAATGTTCATAAGATTAATATCTTTTTTAGGTTCATTACGTTATTTGACTATATGTTCATTGCTAAAGACTTACTAAAAAAATATCTTCAGGTATACTAGGCAGTCATTCCAGACACAAAACTAACACACTACAGGAGTGGGTTATGGTTTGCGACAAAAAAACCAAACAACTTGCTTGACCTCAACATTATTGACGTCAACGATAACTCAGATGACGAGGTTTTAAGATAATATGAGATTCAATGTAACATGTTACTTGAAGTGAAAAAAATAGTTATTATGTTCTACATATATTAATAAGTTTCGTGCGTGTAGGGTATTTTGGATCGGGGTAGAAACTCGAAAATTGGAAAACATTCCAGTGAAGATGACAGTTTATATGGACTTGTAGTTGTAAAACAAGAACAACAATTGCAAAATAAGGTATGCTTTATTATATTTATTTAGTATATTTAATATAAGTAAACCAACTTATAAACTTAACATAAATTCTGGAGTTAAGCAGTGTATTTTAATAGTTTTTATAGGGTTTACTAATTTGAGTGTAGTAAAGTTTATAAAAATTTGGTTGATAATGAAACTATACAGTTTAGTTGATATTAACAAAAAAGACAACGAAAATGTAAAACAGTTAAGGCATCAAATTAAGTGTTATTACTATGATAGTTTGGGTGAGATGCCTGTACTTATCCTAGAATTATTTCTTTGAGGTTTAACAAACAGAAAGATATCATCTGCATACTATTTGATCAAATAATCATGAGCTACTTTTTTATATTCAAATACAAGCTTATTATTAACGCCAATTAACTAAATATTTATACAAATTTTGTTGTTATACATAACCGGAGATGAATCGCGTATTAGGGATGAAATATAAAGTCCGCACAGGAGCATTGTTGGAGCCGGAAATACGGTGAGGACTACAGTCTCTCGATTGGAGGAGAACGGAATCCATTCACTGAGCTCTCACATCATACAAAGGGCTTACCCATCGCGTATTAATCTCTCATGTATACTCGGAATGGATATTTGATTGATAATGTGTCCAATTCTATAATGGTGGAGTGAGTAGACGACAAGTCACAAGTACTCTTTCATGTGAATGAGGTTGTCTAGACAAAATTAATGTCTGTAAACTTTTCTACTTTGGTGAATGTGGATATAAAGCAGACGTGAGCTCTTATGAGACTATCTCTTATGAGGAATGACTTGCTTGGTTGGTGTCTATTCGGATTCAGATCAAGTTGAAAGGTATGATGGAAGGTATATTCTACGGTTTGTGGTGGTCGATATGGAATTTCCGTAATAAGATCCTATTTGAAGACAAGCCTCCCAAAAAGGCGTTACTTTTTTATAATCTAGTTTCTAATTCGTTTAATTGGTGTAAGTATAGATGTAAAGCATCGTTCAAATGGGACGATTGGCTTAAGAACCCTTATCTTGTTTGTATTTGATCTAGCTCCTTGCTAGTTTTAATAAATTGTCGTTCATTGTTTCATGGAACTAATCCAGGTTTTGTGATTAAAAGTGTCGCTAGTTATAACCAAATTCTTCCCTTCATCTTGTGTCACTGTAATTGCAATATATATGGTCCTTGAATGACTTTTTGAACTCAACTAAGCCGAATTTTGGGGAAATCGTTTGTTCTAAGACTGATCAATTTTTATAAAACAGTTTAGGTTCTTTGTAAAAGGAAGAAAAAAACAAGATCAGCCCATCCTAAACATGGAAATATTGTTTATCAATACTATAATGACAAGAACTAAAACATTTTTAGATCTAAACATTTGATTACAATTTCAGAGTCACGAAAGTAAAAACTTACAAACACAATCCTAGACATGTATAACATAGCAAGTGGAACCATAAAGTTAACAAACTAGTAACATGTTTTTTGACAATGGTCCGTATGAACAATATAATCTGAATGTTGTATAGGTCTGATCATTTATAGAAAAATATCCGAAACAGCAGTCTTATATTTTGTTAAAGAGTTATGAAGTGATATTTCAGCTTTTATTAAATACTAGTCGGATATCCGCGCATAGCGGCGGCGATAAAAATTGCTAACCCAACTCGCTTCGCAATTCCCTACTCGCTTAGAGAATTCGTTTGTTTGGATTTCCGTAGCTTTCCCGCAACATCATATTAACATCATTCTCGCTTGTATAAAGTCACACACTCTCTTGCCCATCAAACATTGTTTCCAAAAGTATATATTTTTTACGAATCTTTGTATTCAAATTAAAGTTAAAGTTGTTAAAAAATTCAAAATAAACCCACTAAAAATGTGAAAAGCTAAAAATTTATAAAAATATTTCAAAATGGATGTTGAATTAAAGATCACGGAATTTTAGAAAATACGGTGAAATTAGATCATAAAAAAAATAAATAGATAAAAAGATATGTCAAATTGAAAATAAAAGTGATATTTTAATTAAGAAGTGACACATGTCACTCTATGATGTGATTTTCTAAAATAAGATGGATGATCAAGATTGCACCTCATTATTTTAATTTTTGATGGGACACACATTATAAATGCTTTATACAATAGTATAGATAATGTCATTTTGTAGTGTTTAAAAAAAAGATGTTTTGTGATTAAATTTCTTTTCTAAGTTGTATTTTAATCTTAGGGCAAATTGACTCTTATAGTTTCATACTTTAATTTTTTTTACCATTTTGAGTACTCTAAAATTTTATATCATAAATGGGCCACTGAACTTGAGATTTTATACCATTTTAAGTACTCTTTTAATATAACATATGCGTTTTCGACCGTGCGTTTCCGCCGTTTTTGACCATTTTCACCGATTTCGTTTGTTTTTCCGTCAGTTTCGCCTGATTTCGACAAGTTTTGACCATTTAACTTCGTTTTCGACCGCTTTCCGAGACTGATTTTCGACAGTTGTTTGATTTTTGACCGATTTCGTCCATCTTCGACCGAACAATTTCGTCTATTTTGACAGTCTTCGACTCTTTTCTCCCGTTTTCGACCGTTTTGACCGATTTCGATCGTTCTCGACTGATTTTGTCGGTCTTCGACCTTTTCCGGACGAAAACAATCGAAAACAGACAAAATCAGGTGGAATCGGTCAAAATCGGTCAAAAACGATCGAAAACTGACGCAATCGGTCAAAATTGGTCAAAAATAGTCGAAAGTGGTCGAAAACGAACGTAACTGGTTGAAAAGTGTCGAAAATGGACAAAATCTGTCGAAAACGGCGGAAAACGGACAAAATCGGTCAAAATAGACGAAATCAGTCGAAAACGGTCGAAAAGGAACGTAACTGGTAGAAAACTATCAAAAACGAACGAAATCGGTTGAAAAGGGCAGATAACGGACGAAATCAGTTGAAACGTTCGAAAGCGGTCGAAAACGAACGAAACGGGCGAAATCGGCCGAAAACAATCGAAAATGGACGAAATCGGTCGAAATTGGTCGAAAACTGACGAAATTAGTCGAAGACGACGAAAAACGGTCGAAGACGAACGAAATCGGTCGAAAACGCATGTGTCATATCAAAAGAGTACTTAAAATCGTATAAAATCTCAATTCAGTGACCCACTTATGGTATAAAATTTTAGAGTACTTAAAATGATAAAAAATTAAAAGTAGAAAAGTATAAGAGTCAATTTGCCCTTAATCTTATCAATCGTTGCTCCACAGAATGTTGAGCATAGTCACAGGGATCGCCAAACCCTTGGCAATTTTCGATCTGGTACAAGCGTTCCCAATCGCGGTACGGTAGCGATCTGGATCGCCGTGGATCGCGAACCGAACCGTTCCCATTGTCGTTCCCATCATCGTTCCCAATCACACCGAATCGGCGATCCAACAATTAGCAAATCGGTGATTTATAGGCCTCGAAAACGCGTTTGATGGCTATGTAATACAATTGTGTGTAAATGGGAGGTTTGAAGGTTTATTGTGTTTGGATGGGAAATGGGAAGTTTGAAGGTTTTTGTGTGTGAAACGTGTACTGAGTCAAGGACTTTGAAGGTTTTTGTGACTATGGTACTGACTATTAACCAAGGACTTTGAAGGTTTTTGTGTTTCATTACTATATAAACCATAGTACCATACTGTTAACCATATATCCATTCCATATCTTCAAAGCATTCAAAAAACAACATATCTTCATAATGACATTTGGTCACAAAAGAACTCTAGATCAACGTGAGAAAAGCATGACTCAAGAGTTCTATGATCTTGTTGAAGACGCACAAATGGTAGATGTAAGTGAAGATCAAAGTATGACTCAAACCGAAACACAATCTCAAACACAGCCATCATCACACAAAGACGAAGCTAAACCTTTGCTTGATGAAGTCACTTTTGTTGGTTCTGTGAACAGTAAAAATCCAGGGGGTGTTAAAGTTTGGAAGTGCAACTATTGCAACGTGAACTACTTGAGCTCTTATTCCAGAATACACAGTCATTTTTTTGGAGCTACAGGGGGGAAGAATGCTGATATTAAAAGGTAGGGCTGTAAACGAACTGAACGTTCAGCGAACCGTTCGCAGATTGTTCGGCGGGAAACTCGTTTATGTTTGTTTATTTAATAAATGAACGAACACGAACAAGATTTTTGGTCCGTTTAG
>BQNB010104475.1:7131-23811 GCA_026074375.1 Tanacetum coccineum | reverse complement strand
TCTATAGACAACTCATACTTATCACGTAAGTATTCTTGATCTCTAATCAATCTTTATCTTTTCAACAGTCTTAATCCTTGAGCAGTTGTAATCTTTCAGCAGTTGTAACTTTGTACCAGCAGCAATAACTCTGAATAAGCAGTTGTAACTTTGTACCAGCAGCACTAACTCTGAATAAGCAGTTGTAACTTTGTACCAGCAGCTCTAACTAAGTACAAGCAGCATTAACTACTTAGAATATTTTCTTCATTCTTCATCAGCAGTACTAAGATACACTAGCAGTACTAACTTTACTCTAGCAGTACTATCTTTACTCTAGCAGTAGTAATTAACAACACTAATATACACTAGCAGTAGTAAGTTACACTAGCAGTAGTAACTAGTAGTACTAACTACTTAGCATATTTTCATAAAGATTACTAACATCATTAATTTATGCTTAGCAGTACTAAAACACACCTGAGCAGTAGTAATTCCAAACAGCCTTATGAAGCTTTTAATCTTAACAATCCTCCCCTAAACTTGATATTTATCTTCAAAATCATCAAATTTCTTCATTAAAAGTCATCACCATCACCAGGAGGATGCTTCCAAATACTTTATTGATTCTTGAGTTGCTTAGTCATGAGCTTAAGAAGTTGATAGCACGTTTCATTCCAATGATCAACTTGAAGCTTCTTATTGAGCATTTATGTGATTGTAGCTTTTGTAAGGGGATATCTTTTCTCTACCAACATAAAGAGATGCATATTTGAAAACCTCACAAAGTGTACTCTACATGAATCAAATAGCTTCCAAACTGTCACTTTGTTTCCTTGTATATACCTCCACACTAGATCTTCTACATGATGTTCAAACATTATCTTCAGATCACCCCATAGTACTCTCTCATAGCCCTCTTCTGGTCTTGTATACCCATACCTAGCTTTAACTATTTTCCACAGAGTTTCTAAATCTTCTCTGTCAAAGTTTTTAAGCATATGAATGACGATTGAGTACCTCTTTGAACTTCCATCAGCTCTTATATATTGATAGTAGCTGATTTTTTCCTTCGTTTAAGATCTTGTAGTCAACAATGCTTGGAGGCTTAGTAGCTAAAGGTATAGCATCAACTGCTACTTCCTCTTCATCGGGAATAATTTTAATGAGCTCTTTCATCTTAGTTTCTTCCTAATCATCATCCACCTTTTGCTTCTTTGCCTTCTCTTATTCTAGCTCATCTCCTACTCTTTTTGACCTTCTTTCTTCTCTTATCTCACCGCCTTCTATTCTTACTTCACTACCTTCTACCAATTTTGTCTCCATATCTACAAATGTGTTTACCCTTTTCATAGCTTTGTCAAATAATTCTTGAATATTGGCAAAGGACTTGTTCTTTAAGTCTTTTGGCTTCCATCCTGCCATTTCTTCACGTGAAGGACAATATATCCTTTGTTGGCTTTTGATGGTGATATATTCTTCTTTTCTTTACCTCTTTTGCGCAAAGTGTTTTCTTTCTTGCTTCATATGAGTTATACAAACAACTTTGACTTCTCTTTAATAGTCAACTCTTCTTGCTCCTCTACTTGCAGTCTTTGAGCCAATTCATAATCAGTCTTAATCTTAGCCTAAATGTCATTCCATTCTTCAATCAAGGCTACATTGGCTTCATCTTTTTCCATTGCAAGCCTCACTTCCTCATTAAATTCAGCTTGTAATCTTATAGCTTCTTGTTCATCAAAGCTGATTTGGTCTTTCTTCTTCATCTTCAAAGGTTCTTCAACCATTATACCTTTACCCTTGTTCTTTGAAGGAATTGTTGTTGTTGTTGTTGTTAATTCAATTGGCTCTTAAAGAAGAATTCCTTTAGTAGCTGTTTTGTAGCAGTAGTAACCTTAGGTTTTACACTTTTCAATTCTGCCAGTGCTTAAGCTAAAGTTATTTCATCTTTAGTTATTGTAGCTACAAGCACTAAAATGGGAATTGTACTAACAGTACTAACAGCAACATTAGCAGTAGTGACTACTTTACCAGCAGTAGTAACTAGATCAGTAGTACTAACTTCCTTTTCAGCCATATCCTATCCTGCAAACACTTCTTCATCATTAAGAACACATGTATCAAACATCAGATCATCATCATGCCTCCCCTGAGTTTCGTCAACCAATGTAATCTCTGCATCTGCATCCCAACAAAAAAATTTTTTTTTTTTTTCATTATTTTCTCCCCTATTTGGATGGTATCTCCTAATCACCCAAACTAGCTTCATCAGAGGAAACTACTCTTGCAGGTCTACCAACTCTTGATTAATTCTTTTGTGGAGTTTATGGAGTTATTAACCCTCCGTTCTTCTATACATCTTGACTCTTAGTTTTCAATCTTGTATTCTTTAACTTAAGCAGTCTTTGTGTTCTCTAGTCAAGCACTATTTGTTGCAAATTTGGCCGGACATAAAAATACATTAATTCATTAAGTTGCCATACTAGGCCCCTCATTGAAACCTTCATCCTGCTACATTTGTGTAGGATATCTAGGAAACACTAGACTGAGGAATTTCAGTGTCCTTTCTCTTTAGCCTCTTGATTTTTGTTTCTTTGGGCAATTTGATCTTTTTGAGAGTTTGTTTTTGTTGAGATGTGTGAAGCTGAGTGTTGATTGGTTTTTTTGATGGACTTAGTGAGATGGTTTGTTTATTTTGAGATTCCTTTTGATGAATGAGATAATTTGTTTTGAGTGTGATTGTATTTTTTGGTGTGATGTTTGTGAGTTGTAGTGGTACTGATTTGAGTTTGTGTGAGGGTGAGATTGAGTATGTTGGTTTTATCGCAGTTTGTTTGTTTTTTGTGACTTGAGATTGAGTTTTGAGTTTGATTTTGTTGTTTTTGAGATTTTTGACGATTTGGTACCGCTTGAGGTCTTGTTGAGTGAGATGATGAGGTTTGAGTAATGAGGGGTGTGTGTTGGGGATAATGTGGCATTGCTGAACTTTCCCCATTTCTTCTTGAGCTTGAACCTCCATTGTTGGAAATTTATGTGTTATTCTACCAGAATGTCTTTTTTTGCATTCTCTTGTTAGCAAAAATCTTCTTTTTATGAGATGGTGATTTATAATACCTGTTGTGAGGTGCCATTCTTATAGTTGTTTATCTAATAGGAAATTGTTAACCTTGGATACATTAAGAATTTACCAGCATTATCCAAGTTCTTCACTATGCTATAAAAAATATACTTGGAAAAGTTAAACTTTTGGTTTGTGGCTAAACAGATAATTACAGAAGCCATAGTGCTACT
This sequence comes from Tanacetum coccineum, assembly GCA_026074375.1. NCBI lineage: Eukaryota > Viridiplantae > Streptophyta > Magnoliopsida > Asterales > Asteraceae > Tanacetum > Tanacetum coccineum. The sequence goes on along the minus strand of BQNB010104475.1, from coordinate 20,541 downwards.
AAATTCATTCCATGCAGTAGTCTTAGCACTTACGCAATGCAAAATAGTATGAATAAGGAATTTCCATTGGGGAGAGAAGAATTCTTTATAGAATGTAAGCTTCTGTGAAAGTTTTTCATACCCCATGAGTGTAAGCTATTCAAAGATTGTAGCATTGGGTAGACAATCAATACCTTCAGCATCTTCCAGTTGAAGATATCTTCTTATAGTTACTTCAGTTATGATAATCTTCTTCTTATCCACTAGGGCTTGTAACTGAACTACCCCATTGACAATTTTCATCTTGATAGTAGCCTAGAATTGTTCAATACACGAAGTATATATAGTAGGATTAACGGTTAAAGCATATCTTATAGAACTTGTATTCAGAAAATCTACTATCTGCTCAAATCCTTCGCTTTCAGCAGATTTAGACAAAAACGCGACCATATTATGTGAATCAGCAAACTTTAGGGTTGTCATTATGATGGGTTTTGATGATGAATGATGAAATTGAGTTAGGGTTTGTGATTAGAGAGTATATGATTGAATGAAATCAATTAAATTAGTGAATGAAATCAATTAACTTAAAGTTTGGAGATAAAATAATACATTCAGTGTCATTAAAGAGAACACTATTCTTTTTGTCACACATTTGTGAGACACTAAAGAGGTTAAACTGTAATTCTCTTACAAAATACACATTCTCAAAATCTAAATTACTAGTTTTGATTGTACCTTTGCCTGTGATTTTCCCTTCTTTGGGGTTACCTCCAAAGGCAACATATCCTCCATCAATTTCTTCAAAGTCTGTAAGATAGGACATGTTCCCTGTCAGGTGCCTTGAGCATCCACTGTCAATCACTCCTTGGTCCTGTAAATCTATTTGTGGATTGCCCTGCACATATGGTAAGAAAATCAGTCTCTTTTAGGGACCCAAGCCATCACTGACTTGGATCTGCCTTGTGCATCAATATAATCAAACCTTTTTAGAATGGTTGATGCATTGTTGTGTTTAGAAATATGGTCTATTACTTTAGTCTTTGGTTTCCAAACCCAACAGGTTGAGGCCTTAATAGCATTAACATGGTTTCCCTTAATAGCATTAAGTACTGCTTTTGGCCTAGCAGCATTAACTACTGCTTTTGATAATAGCAGTATTAACATTCTTACCACTAACATTATTAACCATCTTGTTAAAATTACTGTTTTTAGTTGCTGTTTTGTTGTTAATGGGCCTTCTAACAGTTTAATGTGCTTTATTAAAAACATTTGTCATTGGTCTTGCACTATTCACTATTGTTTTGGGTTAAGCAGTAGTAAGTGATACTAGGCCTGACCTCATTAATACTGCTTTTGGAACCATGTTCCTTTTAGGACTGGGGTGAGTCATTCTAGAAAAATTATAGTGATTCACCCTTTGAGTATAGTTCCACACTGGTTTTACCATCTTTTTATTATTAGACAAACTCTGATGGTTATTACAATCATACTGCAGATGATCAAAACTTCCACATACATAACAAGTTTTGTTAATCATCTCAAAATTACTTCCTAATCTTTGAGAAATCATATTATTCCAGTTTCTTTGGTTTCCTCTAGGACTATGTGTATTCTTCCTATTTTTATTACCTTGTTTAACAGTTGTTTTCCTAGGAGATTTTACTTGTTCTTTAGATTTAACAAACTCTATTTTAGCAAAACTAGACTTAACTGTTTTCTTCTCTTTCTTAGCATGAGGCACATCTTCTTCCTCACTATCAGACACCTAATCCTCAATAATTGGAGTACCATTATTCTTCTTAACTGCCTTAGGCTTGTCTGCACTAGCCTTAGCTTCACTAGTCTCAACTACAGGCTTCTTAACTGTAGGCTCACTAACTATAGGCTCATTCACAAACTCTTTCTAGGTCCAGAGAATGACAAATCTTGTTTGTTGGAGGCATAAAGTTTCTGTATAGGGAGGTGGAACCAGCTTATACCTAATTGGTCTCCAATACGTTATTTATAAGGATAATAATCAATAATTGTATAGTAATAAATATTTCCGTAAGGATTCAAGAAGAGATTATTTTATCCAAAGTGAAGTTCAAATCTTCCCAAGTCGTATCCCCGACGAAGTGTGAAATTGAGAATCGGTTAAGTCGTGATCGCGTGTTTGAATGATTCAATTATTTTAATTTGGGATTCTATTTCTACAACTATACATGCAAAACATATAAAGGCAAGCAACTATTAAGACAATTAAAAATATAAATACACGGAAAACGTAACGAGAATCAAAAAACCCTAACCTTAAAAACATAAATTATCAAATTTTTTAACCCTATATAATTATTTTTTATGTATTTAATAAATCATAACCTGACTAAAATAATTTTTAGAAAAAGAATTATATTTTTTTGATTTTTATTTTATTTATTATGAATTAAAAACAGATTAAATCTAAATTAATTATTAAAAATAAACAACTAATTATTAAAAATCTAGAAAAATTATGAAAAATACTTTAGGGATATGTAGATTCTGAGAAAAATAAAAACTAGAAATTGGCTTAAGGAATAAGCAGTTAATAAGCAAATAAGCTCGGATAAGCAAAACCTAAAGTGACTTTAAGTGAAAATTTTGCAAGATATGTTTGAAAAAGTCCCAATGGCAGTTGGTGTGGAGAGTGTGTGTTGAGTTGGTGTTGGTGATATAAGGGAGGTTACAAGTTTCGTCCCTGTGACCTTTGTTTTCTAAAAAAACATTTTTTAGTTTTCTTTTTGAAAAAAGCTAACCTACTAATAAAAATAGAAACTTTATGAAAGCACTTTTTCTAAAAACTAAAAATAAGCTAGAAATAAGCTTAATTAAGTTACTAGTTTATGACTTAAAAGCTTTTAAGCTTTAACACTTTAAAATGAAATTGCTATTAAGCTTGAATAAGCTTAAACCTAAGCCAATTAAGCTACAAACACCTTAAACCTAGCCTAATAAGCAAAACTAAACAAAATTTAAGCAAATCCAATAAGCCATAAGTTTAAAATCAAATAAGCAGTTATTGAGAAAAGCTATGAAAACAGATTGAAGAGCACTTTTTAAGCCAATTTTTAAGCTAGAATACAATAAATCTGATTCTTACAAACCTAAAAACAGATTAAGTTTGGAAAGATAATTCTACATAGAATAACGCCAAAAACTCAAATTTTAGAACTTTAATAAGCTAGAAAAAGCTAATGGAATAAGGCAGAGTTCATAGCTATTAAAACTTTTGTTTTTGGATTTTTTTTAAAGTTTTTCTAAAAGGCTAAAATACCAATCTGCAGGCCTAAATTTAAGCTAGAAAAACTAATGAGAAAACTCACAAAGCTTAAAAAGATTAATCATACTATCCAAAGAGTTTATATTATGAATTTAGACCCTTAAACAACCTTAATTAACCTAAATTTTGCTCTTGGAAATAACTGGATTTTAAGCTTTGAAAAATGAAACTTAAAACTCAAAGACCTGATTGTGACACTAATTAAACTTGACTGTAATAAACTAAACCAAACTATTTTTACTGCATTTTGAGCCTAATATCACGCAGGAAAACAACACCTAAAAAAGGTTAATCAAATCTTTAAACAAATAAGCGAGTTTGAAACGTATATTACCAAGAATTTAAATCCATGGATGTATAAACCTTTGATAAGCAACTTTAACCTTTTAAAAGTTATAAAAGTTAGTTTATAAGCTTATCAAATCTGTTTTAAAGGACACAAGGCAATCAAACAGTACTAACCTAGGTTAGTACTGCTTGTGCCAAACACCCCTTAATATGATTGAAAACCATGTGTAAACACAAAACAGGCCTTAATAAGGTTCAAACTGATAAGACACACTAAGACTTAAGCTATTAAATGACACTTTAAGCTCAAAGAAATAGAAAGGAAAATAAGCATTATCTAATATTATGAAAGATAAGCAGTTTTTTTTTAAATAGCTTAAGAACGCATGTAACTTTTTAACATGATTTTAAAACACTCAAAAAAACTCAAATCAACTTTATTTAAAACTTAAAACCAACATAAATAAAGTAACAAATAGACTAATGACATCAGAAATAAAGTAATAATAAGCAGTTATAAAGCCGAATAAGAAACTTACAAAACAATTATAGAAAATGGGCTACAAAGAAAAATGAGAGTGCTTTTTTTGTCCCAGCTAAACAAGGACTTAAATTGCTCAAAAGAGCTTTTCTACAAGCTCCAGCTTGTTGTAAACAAGTTGTTGAGGTCTATAAGCCCTTCCCTTTTTGGCTTATCTTCTAAAACAAGATGAGGTAAGTTTGAGTAACAAGCTTAACTAGTTAAGCTTAAAACAAGCTTAACTAATTAAATTATAGCTTTTACAGTAATGAACTTATTTTAAGCTTATTATCTTAACTAAATCATGATTAAATCATTATAAGTAAAGATAGAATTAAAAAAACAATTTAATGAAACTTTTTATTAATATCAAAAACAGATTACTAGCTTTATAAAAGAGAGAACTACTCAATTATGATGAATTTTTAGCTAAAATTACAATAAGCTACTAAAATAAGTATACTAAAATCTACACCTCTTGTTCTGTCTGTGAAAAGCTCTCCTTTTATAGGGGTGAGTGCAACTTTAGCTTCAGATGCTTCATGATCTCTTTTGTGCCGTTGGATTGCGTGCCACATCCTAATAGCCAATGGGGTGACGTGGGATTGCCAGCGTGGCTAATGAGGATGTTAGAGGATGTCAGTAATCCTTCTAAAAAGATGGGTGTGTGGGTGAATGAAGTTTTAACCCGTGTGTGTGTTGCAGGGTGAAAAGGTAATGGGAGGGAAAGGGAAAGTGCAACAGTAATTTTAACCATGTGTTGACCAAGTGTTATAACTCGTGTGTAAGTGTGTTGACCCGTATAGATGGACTTGGGCTTGTTTTATGGTTTTGGGCCAGGAAATGGGTTATTAGGGTTAATGGATTGTTATAAAAGGCTTAAAGGACAAGGCTTATATTAAATAAGGTGTAAGATCGTTGTACCTTAGTATACAAACCCTTTAACCTGTAAAGGATGTTACCTCCTTGAATAAATCCAAGTTAGTAGCAATGAAACACTGATATATCTATTGTTAATTATACGGAAAGAAAACTTAATTTACATAATATCAAGACAGAAAACACACAATAGTTTCTTATACGTTATATTAAAAACCTTTGATCTGGCTAAGTTACTGATCCCTAACCATACAATAATAATGATTCATGTATTTTTGTTATATTTCTAAAGCCTTCCTAGGGGTCCTTTTATAAACATAAGGATAACCACTAGTAGGTATACAGTCCCTGAATAACACAAATACTAATTGATGCTTATCACTAATAATTGTTACAAGATAAATGCTTAAAAACAACGGTTTTAAATTTATAGTTCCTATAAAGACAGTACTGGGACTTTTCTTCTTTTCTACTCAGACAGTTCTTGTCTGTTCATTTAGCAGTTTTGACTGTCATGCTCGGAAATCTTTGATCCTGTACTTCTCGTAAGTTCCTTAACAATCCTCCCCTAACTTGAATTCCACTTGCTTGACTTCAAGTTTCTCGATAGTTGGTCTTCTTTGTTCAGCAGTACTACCTTTTTAATCTTTTAAGCTTCATCCTTTAGCAGCATCTTGTTTACAATCTGTTTGAATGCAATCTCTTGATAAACAACTTCTTTGACATTCTTTGTCTTTGCATCAAACAGATTGTCCTTTCAGCAACATGTTCTTTTCAGGCAACTTGAATGGATTTTTATGAGCCTTTACATAAAAGTAGACTTTTCTACTCTTGGGGCTTAGTCTGTTCTTTGGTACCTAGAAAAAGGTAATTAATCCTGATGAACTTGAAAATCACTTCAACTCTCAGAACTTGTATCATAGTGTGTTGAGCTAACTATATGACTTTTGGTAAGTCATTACATACCATTTTCGGATATGTATAAGTCTTTACCTGTAGACGTTTGCTCAGGACTAGCCAATATTTCAGGTGTAATACATGGGTATTGATCACCATTCAATTTTTGGTAAATGTCACCAGCAACTGATTTGAGATGTTCTTTACCAAAACTGTTTGATTTTGGACTAGTCAATTCTTATGTTTTTAAGAAATGGTGAATTGATTACCATTGGTTGTGTGGTGGTTAACCACACTCATCCCTTAAAGCAGTTTGTATTCACCTATTTTGCCTTAAAATCTTTTTGCACAACTCAAATCGTGATATCACATTTCAAAAAACTTTTTTAAACTAGCAGTACCTTCATTAAGGTACTGTTTGTTTTAAACTAGCAGTACTTTGAACAAAGTACTGCTTGTTCAAGTTAAATCTTTTTATCAAAATAAGATATATATAAAAAGAAAATTTTGATAAATCATACCAGTTGTTTAAGAATTGTCACCATCTTCTGTTGTCCACAAAATGAATAAATGTATCAACGTAATGGCTATATCCACTTTCATTCTTTAACTTCCCATCCCAGTCTCCAACATCCTAATCATCAACTCTCTAGATAGAGGATACCTTTTTTCAGCCAGCATGTGGAATAATAGTACCATCCTCTAATTCTAGTGTATGCACTACATGCAAGGTTCATTACGTCTCTACCTTCGAATTCCCAATCTTCTGGGTTCTTCCAGAGGTCATAACAATAGATTTCTGGAGTCTCCCGATTAGTTATAAGGTCACTAGGAAGTATCAGCCCTAAACCAGTTGGAGGGAATGTGCTAATAATAGTCTTGAACATAATCGATATAGGTTACAATTCCGGTACTATCTAAGATATGCAGTATCTCCCATAAAGTATCTAAAAGACCTGAAAAGATTATTTCGCCCCTGTGAATGTTGAGATACTCTCCATCCGGTAATTCAATAACATGTAAGGGGGGATTTTTTTTTTTCTTGTTATCATGGGAAATTCCTTCTAGGGACTCTCTTTCTTGTGCACACTTTTCAAAATCTACACCCTAAGATAATTTACCTAATTCATAATTGTCTCTTTGTCCGCAACTTGAGCTTCTAGAATGGATGTTCTTACAGAAATTGATAGTTTTCTTTTCCTTGAAAGTCTTTTTGCATTTCTTTCTTGCAACCACAGCCTTTCTTTCTCGGAGCCCATTGGAATAAAGTCTTTGTAGGAGTCTTTAATTGATTCTCGAACTTTGTCATACAACTCTTTCATCTGTGGATACTTAAGTTTTTGCAGATTCTTGTATCCTTGACCTTTTAAGAAATTCATCAATCCTTATTCTTTCATTGAGCAAAGAGAAGTAGGTTTTCCCTCAACGGTAGTCTTTGGCTTTGCTTTCTTTACTTTTCAACCTTTTTCTTTCTTCTTGATCCCATTCCAGCTTGAATTTTCCTTGCAACCTTCCTACTTCCTTGTTAGTTTCAAGGTCTGATTTGTTGAAGAGTCAATTTCTTCTTTTTAGGTTCTTCAACCAGTATCCCTTTGCCTTTATCTTTTGAATCAGTACCTTGGCTTGGTTGTTGAGGTTGAGTTTGTATGGAACCCATGAAGGCATCAAACCTCTTGGTCTAGGAAATAGCAAACAAGAACTTCTGCAACTTTAAGTTGTTCTTCAGACTCCATAACTTTGAATTGGGACGGAGTGGGGCTTGAAGGGACCGCTTCATCTTCCAAAATTTAGGAGTACCTTGGAGTAATAGTACTATGTCTAGCAAGTACTTTGAGTTGTCATCCAAATCCACAGTTCTTTGTATCTCAAACTCTTTACTTAGAAGCTTCTTCTCCTCATATATGATTTCTCAGTCTTATCACTTTTTCTTTCCAAAAGCTTTCTGAGCAACATCTTTATCAATAAAATCATCAAAGAAAGGTTCTGTTGTGAAATCTTCTTGACCATAGTGCTCTTCAGACAAAGTACCTTCTGCCTTATTCCTCCCCAATTTGACTGAAGACACTTTCTTTTTATGCTTTCTTGTGGCTTTCTTACTTCTTTTATCTTTTGCCTCTGACTGGTCTCCTTCCACCCAAAGAGCATGATGCTGGTCCACTTGGCTTTACGAATTTGGACCAGTTTCTTGGCTTGGCCTTTTAAGCTGGATTTAATCTGTTTAGCTTAGAAAGGGTTTTGTTCTTGAGCCTCCTAAACTTCCCTGTTTCAATGCATATATATCTATATAGTCCCTATCTCCATCCCAGATGTTTGGACGCATCTGTGGAGTATAATCATTTGGGAGATGTAGGGGTATAGCAGCAGTACCTTGGTAGACGAGCATAGAGTACCTAGAGATGCTGCAAGTTACCTGGTAGAGAAAGCAGTCCTGTGAGTTATCAGTACCTGGAACAGTCAGCAAGTACCTTTGGAAAATACTACTTGAGCAGCACTTTGAGTAGGGTACCTTGTGCATCAACTTGCAGAACTGCAGCCCTAGAATTAGAATGAGACTGTACCTATGGTACTTCCTTCCGATGCCAATTTGCTGTTACTACTCCTAACTATGGGATGGAGTCAAGGGTGTAATCCTACACGAGAACTTAGGACTATGCTTCCTCATAAAAGTGAATATCTTAGAGGGCAGAGTAACTGAAGGCATAAAATCCTGAGGCCTGGCTACTCCCTCTAAATGCTTGTTCAAAAACAGTTGAACGAACCTAGGATACATAAGAAAGGGTGTACATTGGAATATGTCCTATGCATTCCATTACATTATAATCCAAAGAAAAGTGTGAACTTTGATTCGGTGCTAATCCTACTTGGGCGAGGCGATGTTGGTGCCAAAATTGCTCCCCTGAGGTACTCTTCGGGACTAAGGCAGTGCAAGTAATACCATGGACCCAAGTACTTCCACTGGGGGTCTAAATAAAGGTTGAGAGAAAGTGAGTGGTGCTAAGTTACCCTCGTAGCAATATCTCTGAGATGGTTGCTGTCCAAAGAACTTGCTTAGGAATGCATATCAACACCGTTTGCTCATCAAGTGTTAGATCAAGATCGATTTGGTTCTTCAGAGTCATAGATCTTTTTGCCAGGCAACATTGGCTGCGATTATGATGGTTACATCATTTGATCAACCCGGGGAGATGCCGTAGTCACTAAATTGTGAAGCATGGACCGATGAGATCAGGATATCAACACAACAAAGAGTAATTAGGAGCATCCAGTGATGATAATCGATGATTTGATAAAAATCGGCATTCTGCGCTCGTCTTCTTCCACTCAAGCAATCATGTTTGTGTTTGTTAACAAGTTGCGAAATATTTTGCCATTTGAAAAGAATTTGATGTCGCGGGAGGAGGAATTTAATAAATTATGAATGAATAAGAGATAAAATGTAAGTAAAAATGCATTTCAGTTGGAGTTATTTATAGGTTGCGACGAGGAAATGAAATTCGTTGAAGTCATTATTTATAGGTTGCGACGGATAACTAAGAAGTTAACGTTTGTAAATACATTTTTAGCGCAAAAACGCTATGTTTGGGACCGTTAGATCACCCCGAACGTTCCTTGACTTGTTCTTAGTTGTCTATCTAAGCAGAAAGTACTTTTTACTAAGCCAAGCAATATTTGAGAGACGAAGCGTACTCTTTCAACGTAAAAAGACTTCCAACTCAAATTTGTCAACCACAACCGTTAAAATCTTGCAAAATATCTCTTCAAATCATGAACACTCTCAACCATCATTCATACCCTCCCCTTAAATGGAGCGATAGAGCTTCCAAAAATTCTTTCTAACCAGAACAGTACTTTACACAAACACCAGTACTTTACATTGTTCCTCCCTCAAATGTAGTTATGGGTTTATTCCTCCCATAAGTTACTACCAAAAAATAAATCTTGCCAAGTCAAAGCCTATGGTGAGTAATCAGCTTAACATTGTCATCTGTATGAACCTTGACCACATTAATGGGGGGGGGGGGAAAAAAATAGCCTTTGCTCATAGCAATATCGAATATGAAGTGATGTCGATCTGTATATGCTTGGTCTTTAAGTAGAAAAACAGGATTCCTCACAATGCATATGGTAATTCTCATTGTCAATATGGATTTCAGTGTTCATGAAATTAAATCCATAATCAAGCAATTGATTTTGCATCCATAGTACCTGAGCACAACAACTTGCAGCTGCACCATATTCTGCTCAGTAGAAGATTAGCTACAATTGTTTGATGTTCTTGCATTGCCAAGAAATAGTCTTCTTCCATGATTACTGACATCCTCCTGATAGTTATCTTCTATCATGGTTATCCCGACATAGTCACCTGCCCGAAAAAAAAAATGCTTCCCAAATGACAAGGAGAGTCTTTGGATACCATAAACCCTATTTTGGTTGATGTTTGATGGGTACCTAAAGATCTCCTTTTGACAGCATGCAGGTGAGATCCCTTTGGAGTGTCTTGAATGTGCTCACAGTCAAAACAAACAAACATTATGTCGGGTCTTGAAGTGTTATTGTTAAGTCACTTGAGGCACCCCAATCAGTGCCTATAAATATTGTACTTCTACATCTTCACTCTTCATCTTTTCCAAGAGATTTATGAGCTTCATTTGGATGGAGACTGCTGCTTTAATGGTTCTAATGTCAAACTTGTTGAGAATATCTTTCCACATATTTGTCTTGACTTAGAAAAATACCACAATTTTGATATTGCTTGATCTTGAAGCCCAAAAAAAGAAGGTGATTCACCCATGGGGAAGCTCATCTTGAAATACTGGTGGGCTTAAGTTCTTCACTAAATCTTCACCATGAAGACTGGTTAGATCCATAAGGGGGGTGGGGTGGGAGGGGGGGGGGGTTTTTGTTGTATGGGTGGGTGGTGTGTTGGGGGTGGGCGGGGGATTGTGGTGAATTGGTGAAGGTGATGGGGTTGGAGTAGGTTGTGGTTGGGTGGAGTTTGTGGGGGTGGGGGGTAAGGGGTTTGGGGGGGAGGGGGGCTGGGGGGTGGGGGTTTGGATGGAGGAGGTGGCGGGAGTGGAGAGGGGGGATGGGGGCGGCGGAGAGGGGTGGGGCGGTCGGGTGTGGTGGTAGGGTGTGGCTCTGGGGGGGGTGGTACGGAGCCTGGAGGGCGGGGGAAGGGGTAGGTAGATTTATGAGCTTCAATTGGGGTAGATGCTGGCTTAATGGTTCTAAAGTCAAATTTGTTGAGAATGTCTTTCACATATTTGTCTTGACTTAGAAAAATACCAGCAGTAGTTTGCTTGACTTGAAGCCCCAAAAAGAAAGTGAGTTCACCCATGGAACTCATCTTGAATTCCTTTTGCATAAGATCTTCAAAATCCTTCACCATAGAAGACTTGGTAGATCCAAAAATGATATCATCAACATAAACCTGTACCAACATGATATCTCTTCTATCCTTCTTAATAAACAGAGTTTTATCAATAGCCCCTCTCCTATATCCATGTTTCAAAAGAAAAGTGGAAAGTCTTTCATACCAAGCTCTTGGGGCTTGATGCAGTCCATAAAGTGCCTTGACAACTCTATAGACCTTGTTTGGATGCGAAGGATCTTCAAAACCTGGAGGCTGTTTGACATACACCTCTTCTGTGATGTTGCCATATAAAAATGCACTTTTGACATCCATCTGATAGACAGTAAAGCCCATGAAAGATGCAAATGCCAAAAAGAGTCTGATTGCTTCAATTCTGGCAACTGGTGCAAAAACTTCATCATAATCCACACCTTCCTCTTGTCTGTACCCTTGTGCAACTAGTCGTGCTTTATTCTTGATAATAGTACCCCGTTCATCCCTCTTGTTCCTAAAAACCCATTTAGTTCCAATCACTCTCTTGCCATCTGGTAAGTCACATAATACCCATACATCTTGTAGCTTGAATTGAAGCAGTTCTTCTTGCATCGCTTCAACCCAACTTTCATCAGCTAAAGCTTGAGAGACTTTCTTGGGTTCCTCTTGAGATAAGAAACAAGCAAACAAGCATGTCTGCTGATCTTTGTGGTTAGTTCTGTTTTGTTTGTATATAAAAGACAGCAATGCTTGATGTTGGTTAGAAGTACTTTCTTTAAGCTTTCTTCTTGTTTGAACCCCAGCAGTACTTTTGCCAATAATCTGACTTTGAGGATGAATCTTATGAATTCTGTGTGTAGGAGTAGAGCTGACATCCATGGTGTGATCCATGTTGTTGTAATCCGGCTCTCCTTCTTCCTCTTTGTCAGTATGTTCAGCATCAAAAGAGTTTGTAGAGAAAACACCATCTTTTGGAACATCATCATCAGAATCTGTAGGTGTATTACCAGTACTTTGAGGAGGTGTTTTAGCAGTACTTAGAGTGAAAGTACTGTTGGCACATTCTTTTCCCTTTGCAAGTGCAATTTTCTTCTTTTCCTCTTCAAAAGCGTTTCTTTGAGCATCATTATGAAGTTTGGCAAGAGATTCTTGATGCATTAAATTTACAAGCTCATCATGTAGAGCTTGTTCTTCAGAGGACAATGGAACTTCTTTGTCAGCAGTACGTTCTTCTGAATGCATAGGCTGAGCTGCATAAATGCTTGGACCATGAACAATGAACTGCTGGTCATCTAAATCTTCAACATCATCAAAAGTTGATACTTTCCCTCCTGAATCAGCATAGTTAAAACACATGAAAAGAATGAATATGCATGGGGTGATAAGTATGAACAGATGGAATATGACTTAAAGATGAGGGATTTGAAACTAGAAGAAAAACAAAAGGAATTAGATCAAGCCTTAAGAGAGAGAGATGATTTCAAGATAAAACTTGAAAAATGGTCAAATGCTGCTGTATTAAAAAATGAAGTCTAACAAACAAAGATATTTGTTGATAAAACATGTATAGGAATTTGGAGTTGGAATACAGTAGTAGTGAGGAAATAACAATTCATCTAGGGGATGAAACTTTGATTGATCCTTTTTGTATGAAAATTTCATAAAAGAGAAAAAGGCCATACAACTTGCAGTAGTAACTCACACACACAGGTACAATTTTCCACATAGGGCAAATGTCTCTTTTACTGGGATAGATGAACTAGCCATTAGGAATAAGGTTGTTAATCAAGAGAAAACAAAGACTAGTCAACCAGAAATTGATAGAAATAAAGTCATAATTGAAGATTGGGTTGATAGTGATGATGAAGAGACTGATTTTTCAGAAATTCAAAAGAAAACTGTTTTTAACTCAGAAAACAGTGAAACATCTTTTGAAAACAAGTCTCCAAACAGTCAAAACAGTATTATTCCTCACAATGCATATGGTACTCTCATTGTCTATATGGATTTTAGTGTTCATGAAGGTAAAAGTTAGTAGCAATGAAACACTGATATAATACTGTTAACTATGCGGAAACTAGTTAACAATATCAAGAAGAACACACAATAGTTTTTCATAGGGGTGTGCACGGTTCGGTTTGGGTCGGTTTTTGGCCAAAACCGAAACCGAAACCGAATGTTCGGTTTTTTGTGTGA